>JABXNX010002485.1:0-42609 GCA_014843695.1 Archivesica marissinica | reverse complement strand
ATAATCCGCAAATACGTGTCTTATAATCCGCAAACACGTGTCTCATAATCCACAAAAACGTGTCTTATAATCCGCATATACGTGTCTTATAATCCCCATATACGTGCCTTTTAATCCGCATATACGTGCCTTATAATCCACATACACGTGTCTTATAATCCGCAAATACATGTCGTATAATCCGCAAATACGTGTCTTATAATCCACAAATTCGTCTCCTATAATCCGCAAGCACGTCTCATATAATCCGCAACTCGTCTCTTATAATCCGCATATACGTGTCGTATAATCCGCAAATACATGTCGTATAATCCGCAAATACGTGTCTTATAATCCGCATATACGTGTCTTATACTCCGCAAATAAGCGCCTAATGCTTCGCACATAACCACGCAAATACTTCGCATATAACACCGCAAATGCTTCGCATACAACTCAGTAAATGCTTCGCATACAACTCGGTAAATACTTCGCATATAGCTCCGCAAATACTTCGCATATAACCCCGCAAATATTTCTCATATAATCACGCAACTATTTCGCATATAACCCCGCAAATACTTCGCATATAACTCCGCAAATAGTTCACATATAACCCCGCAAATACTTCGCATATAACCCCGCAAATTCTTCGCATATAACCCCGCAAATATTTCGCATATAACCCCGCAAATATTTCGCATATTATCCCGCAAATACTTAGCATATAACCCCGCAAATACTTCGAACATAACCCCGCAAATACTTCGCATATAACACCGCAAATATTCGCATATAAACCCGCAAATATTTCGCTTATAACGCCGCAAATTCTTCGCATATCAGCCCGCAAATACTTCGCATAATTATAACCCAGCAAATACTTCGCATATAACTCCGCAAATACTTCGCATATAACTCCAAATATTTCGCACATAATAAATGAATGAATGGTGTTTTACGGCGCATCGACATCTAAGGTCATGTAGCGCGCATTAAAGTTATGTTTATTGTCGAGTGTATGAAATAATATTCTATATAAGTATATGCATTACGTAAAAATTAATACTAAGAAGTTATAAAGACGTAAGATTAATTACAGGTAATATATGAATGAATGATTACTACAAAGGCATGATTAACAATTGATATCACAGCTTATTATAAATTCCTATTGCCTTGATAAATGAAATGATGGATTCTACTCTGATAGAGTCGAAGAGTTTTTTAATGTTGTCCACATTGTAGTACTGCAACCGGATTGGTTGAAGGTCAACACGGTGTATTAAGATATTTAATCAAAATACGACATATGTCACTTGGTAATAACTGGATTTAACCAAAACTACGACATCTGTCATTTGGTAATAACTAGATTTAGCCAAAATACGACATATGTTACTTGGTAATAACTAGATTTAGCCAAAATACGACATATGTCACTTGGTAATAACTGGATTTAACCAAAATACGACATCTGTCACTTGGTAATAACTAGATTTAACCAAAATACGACATCTGGCACTTGGTAATAACTATATTTAACCAAAATACGACATATGTCATTTGGTAATAACTAGATTTAGCCAAAATACGACATATGTTACTTGGTAATAACTAGATTTAGCCAAAATACGACATATGTCACTTGGTAATAACTGGATTTAACCAAAATACGACATCTGTCACTTGGTAATAACTGGATTTAACCAAAATATGATTTTATCAAAATGTTAAATCCTGATATAATTTTACACGTACTTTGACAAGCAATGCATCTACAATCCTAGCATTCAACGACTGACTGGTCGAAATGACCTAATCGTGCACTTAATATTTAAAAATGACACCTTATACTCCTGATTTAAGTACACTTTTCACGAAGCACTCGTTAGTTTATACAAATTTATTTTAGCTCGATTGCGAAACAAGTTCTTATTGAATCCATCTCCACGAGGGAGAGAGAAGAGGCAACGTGGAAATTAAATGCCTTGCCTAAAGGCACAATAGTAACGGCTCCAGCACTCATTAGTTTACATATAACGCATCGCAAGATAAATCACCTGATACCGATTTATCAAAAGAGGCATTGCCTGGTATTTATCTAACGTACATTATCATTACAAAAATAAGCTTGTGATAAAACTATGAGTTGATATTTGTGAGTTCAGATACCCTAAATAATGTACTAAGTATCCGATCAAAAAGGTACTGATTTATAAGATAGTTTAAAATTACCCAAAACGATGATGCACGTTATTACTATACAAGAATGCAGAAATTGAGGCCCGCATATCAACGCTGTGACACACAGTAATCATGCAACGTGGGACAATAGAATATTAATGGGTACAATATAAATGATATAAAAACATGTTTGCTTGGCCTTACTATCCTTTTGGGAACCAACACTAACTAATTATAAATCGAGATAAACTTACAGACAGGTTCAGATAACTAAACAATGACCCAAATGTATTCTATTATAAATAACGTTCAATACACGGCTACACCTTCAATACATATATCACTGGATATATCGATCATAAACTAAACTGACCAATAAATAATTAGGTCACATTAACAAGTGTCAGTTGACTGTAGGTAAACAGATCAGGAATATATACTATCCACACTCAGTACAGATTAGTGAATACCTGTAAATAAACATAGTATTGTTACTGGACTGTAAAACAATAAACAAAGTATAATTACTGGACTGTAAAACAATACACACAGTATAATTTCTGGATTGTAAAACAATAAACAAAGTATAATTACTGCACTGTAAAACAATACACACATTATAATTACTGGACTGTAAAACAATACACACAGTATAATAACTGGTCTGTAAAACAATACACACAGTATAATTACTGGACTGTAAAACAATATACACAGTATAATTACTGGACAGTAAAACAATGCTCACAGTATAGGTACTGGACTGTAAAACTATATACACATTATCATTACTGGACTGTAAAACAATACACACAGTATAATTACTGGATTGTAAAACAATAAACACAGTATAATTACTGGACTGTAAAACATTACACACTGTATAATTACTGGACTGTAAAACAATACACAGTATAATTACTGGACTGTAAAACAATACACAGTATAATTACTGTACTGTAAAACAATACACAGTATAATTACTGTACTGTAAAACAATACACAGTATAATTACTGGACTGTAAAACAATACACATATTATAATTACTGGACTGTAAAACAATACACACAGTATAATAACTGGTCTGTAAAACAATACACACAGTATAATTACTGGACTGTAAAACAATATACACAGTATAATTACTGGACAGTAAAACAATGCACACAGTATAGGTACTGGACTGTAAAACTATATACACATTATCATTACTGGACTGTAAAACAATAAACACAGTATAATTACTGGATTGTAAAACAATAAACACAGTATAATTACTGGACTGTAAAACAATACACACTGTATAATTACTGGACTGTAAAACAATACACAGTATAATTACTGGACTGTAAAACAATACAAACAGTATAATTACTGTACTGTAAAACAATACACAGTATAATTACTGGACTGTAAAACAATACACACTGTATAATTAATGGACTGTATAGCAATACACAAGGTATAATTACTGGACTATAAAGCAATACACAGTATACTTACTGGAATGTAAAACAATACACACATTAGCATTACTGGACTGTAAAACAATACACACAGTGTAATTACTGGATTGTAAAACAATACACACAGTATAATTACTGGATTGTAAAGCAATACACAATATAATTACTGGATTGTATAACAATACACACTGTATAATTACTGGATTGTAAAACAATACATACAGTATAATTACTGGACTATAAAACAATACACAGTATAATTACTGGAATGTAAAACAATACACACAGTATAATTGATGGACTGTAAAACAATAAACACAGTATAATTACTGGATTGTAAAACAATACATACAGTATAATTACTGGACTATAAAACAATACACAGTATATTTACTGGAATGTAAAACAATACACACAGTATAATTTATGGACTGTAAAACAATACACCCAGTATAATTACTGGACTATAAAACAATACACACAGTATAATTACTGGATTGTAAAACAATACACAGAGTATAATAACTGGACTGTAAAACAATACACACAGTATAGTTACTGGACTGTAAAACAATACACACTGTATAATTACTGGAATGTAAAACAATACAGACAGTATAATTACTGGACTGTAAAGCAATACACATAATATAAATACTGGACTGTAAAACAATACACACAGTATAATTACTGGACTGTAAAACAATACACACAGTATAGTTACTGGACTGTAAAACAATACACACTGTATAATTACTGGAATGTAAAACAATACAGACAGTATAATTACTGGACTGTAAAGCAATACACATAATATAAATACTGGACTGTAAAACAATACACACAGTATAATTACTGGACTGTAAAACAATACACACAGTATAGTTACTGGACTGTAAAACAATACACACTGTATAATTACTGGAATGTAAAACAATACAGACAGTATAATTACTGGACTGTAAAGCAATACACATAATATAAATACTGGACTGTAAAACAATACACACAGTATAATTACTGGACTGTAAAACAATACACACAGTATAGTTACTGGACTGTAAAACAATACACACTGTATAATTACTGGAATGTAAAACAATACAGACAGTATAATTACTGGACTGTAAAGCAATACACATAATATAAATACTGGACTGTAAAACAATACACACAGTCTAATTACTGGACTATAAAACAATACAAATTATAATTACTGGACTGTAAAACAATACACACAGTATAATTACTGGTGAAAACAATACACAGTATAATTACTGGAATGTAAAACAATACACCGTATAATTAACGGACAGTATAACAATACACACTGTATAATTACTGGACAGTAATACAATACACACAGTATAATTACTGGACTGTAAAGCAATACACAGAGCATAAATACTGGACTGTAAAACAATACCTACAGTATAATTACTGGACTGTAAAACAATATACACAGTATAATTACTGGACTGTAAAACAATACACACAGTATAATTACTGGTCTGCAAAACGATACACACAGTATAATTACTGTACTGTAAAACAATACACACAGTATAATTACTGGACTGTAAAACAATACACACAGTATACTTACTGGACTGTAAAACAATAAACACAGTATAATTACTGGATTGTAAAACAATACACACATTCTAATTACTGGACTGTAATACAATACACACAGTATTATTACTGGACTGTAAAACAATAAACACAGTATAATTACTGGATTTAAAACAATACAAACAGTATAATTACTGGACTGTAAAACAATACACACAGTATAATTACTGGATTGTAAAACAATACACACATTATAATTACCAGAAGATAGGTTGTGAAATCAGAGGATATGTTGTGAAGCCAGATGATAGGTTGTGAAACCAGAGGATAGGTTGTGAAACCAGATGTTAGGTTGTGAAACCAGAGATGTTGTGAAACCAGAGGAGATGTTGTGAAACCAGATTATATGTTGTGAAACCTGAGGATAGGTTGTGAAACCAGATGATATGTTGTGAAACCAGAGGATATGTTGTGAAACCAGAGGATAGGTTGTGAAACCAGATGATAGGTTGTGCAAACAGAATATAGGTTGTGAAACCAGAGGATATGTTGTGAAACCAGACGATAGGTTGTGAAACCAGAGGATAGGTTGTGAAACCAGAGGATAGGTTGTGAAACCAGATGATATGTTGTGAAACCCACACTATCTTAGCTTCAGTAAACTTAAACTTTGTATGACTAAACTGATACAGAGCCTCTGGTATGTGTGGTTTTGTATTATTATTTTACGTTGTAAATATGTATATTTATTGTATACATGGACTCAGGTAATGTGTGGTTTTGTATTATTATTTTACTTTGTAAATATGTATTGTATACAGACCCTCTGGTAATGTGTGGTTTTGTATTATTATTTTACTTTGTAAATATGTATATTTATTGTATACAGAGACACAGGTAATGTGTGGTTTTGTATTATTATTTTACGTTGTTAACATGTATATTTATTGTATACAGAGACTCTGGTAATGTGTGGTTTTGTATTATTATATTACGTTGTAAATATTTACATTTGTAATGCTAGAAAGGTGTATTGATTGCAAGCATTATAACTACCATGATTTGTAGAGTAGTGTATATGTATTGTTTTAATTATTATGATAGTAAATGGCATCCAACATTTACCTCACACTTTTTTCTCGTGGTTTCCACTTTAGGAATAAAGATAAGGTTTGCTTTTAACAAACATTTTATAGACATGGACTGCAAACTCCGGTATAATACTATAGTTTTATAGACCCGGACTGCAAACTCTGGTTTAATACTATAGTTTTATAGATCCGGACTGCACACTCTGGTTTAATACTATAGTTTTATAGACCCGGACTGCAAACTCCGGTTTATAGTGTTAATAATGCTATATTTCGGTTCTGTCGTTGAACGCTCGGCACAACAACATAGTCCAGTATTCTATATGCTGCTTCTAGTCCTCTCCATGTAGAACTAAACTTGCACCAGCAAGCGGTGACATTGCTCTCAGGCACGACTACGAAATATCCAAATTCACTGGCGTCAATAAAGACGTGAGTATCCAAATCCACTGGCGTCAATGAAGACTTGAGTATCCAAATCAGTTTCCGTTAAACAGACGTCAACAGAGACCAGTGCCTTACTCATCACAGTTTCATCATCTATAAACCACATATTCAAATCTAATACATTATGAGCTTGTGGAAATTGCACTTATCCGACATAACCTATCCGATCAGGCTCTAGTTCGAACACACTTTAGCAATTCTCCAATGCTGTAAACAGATCATTAGCCTTAGAATCTGCATTATCCACATAATTATGTGACGTGATGCACGTGCTCTCATGTACATGTGACTCACGTACTATCACGTATATGCCTCACGTATTCTCACGTATATGTGACTCACGTACTATCTCGCATATGTGACTTACGTACTCTAACGTGCATGGTACATATTCGCGTCATACTGGCGATCTGTTTACATGACCCTGCAGACACAAGCCACAGCCAATATTGCAATGTCCAACGTTGCAACAACACTTTGAAATACGATCCTGGCTTCCGGCTACGATTTGCTGAATAATAGGTCTACTCCGTTGATTTCTCTGATAAACCGCTACGCTGCTTGAAGCTATACAAGGCCAGAACCGATCATACATCGTTAACCTGTTTGCTTACGCAGAATTGCTGCTCGTCGACTCCTATTCTGAATTTGAACCCATCGGTCTCTAGCAGTTGCTGTTGTAAAGCACTCAACTGGTACTGCGACTGGTACTGTGAATCACTCATTCGTCTATTGAAGCCATTTCAATTTATGATTAATAGTTCGCTCCATATGGGTACGTAGTACAACTTGTTTGTTATTTTTCATCCACCCCGGTGCTGTTCGTGTTGTATATACAGTTGCATAAATGTGATGTTTTCCGCACGAACTTGTCTAGTAGAATGAACCTTTCAATACTTTTGCATTCGATAATTAAAACAAACATATACGGAATACGTTGCGCGGAACGACAAATATTTAACGCAGCGGGCGTAATAACACAAGTATGTACTTTAATGAAGAAAACAGGTTGGACGAATTGCAACTAATTACTATGTACAACGTGTGTGCTATATACTGTGCTATATACGACTACTCCATGGTCTAGTGATTAAGAAGCCAGACTACTTACGAATAGTGGTACGAATGTTCGAACCACATATGAGTACCTGAGTGTTGGCAGCAGGTCTGTATGAATACGAGTCGGGAAGTACTGCTGTTCGTAATAGGTGACATATAATCGTAAATGGCTGGTACTTTCAATATTGGTTTAACCTTTTACTTGTTTCAGGGTCCTGGGGATGTTTGCAGTGGAACATGTCCAGTGAAAGGTATAACTTATCATTGCTTATGTATGCTCTTCTGGCACTTGCAATATGCCCATACAGACAACATATTATATCCTATTTTTATTAGATATTATGTTAGAGGATACAGTTCAAATGCCCATACAGACAACATATTATATCCTGTTTGTATTACATATTACATATTATGCTAGGAGATACAGTTCAAACGGTATGTTTATTGGATAGTTTATTTAGAGAAAAATCCAAAATGTAGGTATTGATTTAACTCTAAGCAGCACCTTGCGATAATTTGTACTATCGGTTATTAATGATATCCGTCATTATTTGACAACCACGTACAGATTGGTGTTCAAGCATTTAAATTGTAATGTTCACCATTGACCAATCCATTAATGTTTGATGCAAAGTGGCGGATGTATGCGCTCTACCGACTGCCATTTAGTTTTTTTATACAAATACAAAGATAAGGTACATGCTAAATATATTCGAAGGATAAACTGGTAAGATAAAGTGAATATAGCAGAAAAGGAAAGCCTACCCGAGGGCTGAAGATGCGTGCATAGAGCAATGGCCTGTGCGAGTGTGGGGTTTCCTTATCTGCAACACTATAGAGGTGGTAGAGCAATGGCCTGTCCGAGTGTGGGGTTTCCCTATCTGCAACACTATAGAGGTGGTAGAGCAATGGCCTGTCCGAGTGTGGGGTTTCCTTATCTGCAACACTATAGAGGTGGTAGAGCAATGGCCTGTCCGAGTGTGGGGTTTCCTTATCTGCAACACTATAGAGGTGGTAGAGCAATGGCCTGTCCGAGTGTGGGGTTTCCTTATCTGCAACACTATAGAGGTGGTAGAGCAATGGCCTGTCCGAGTGTGGGGTTTCCCTATCTGCAACACTATAGAGGTGGTAGAGCAATGGCCTGTCCGAGTGTGGGGTTTCCTTATCTGCAACACTATAGAGGTGGTAGAGCAATGGCCTGTCCGAGTGTGGGGTTTCCTTATCTGCAACACTATAGAGGTGGTAGAGCAATGGCCTGTCCGAGTGTGGGGTTTCCTTATCTGCAACACTATAGAGGTGGTAGAGCAATGGCCTGTCCGAGTGTGGGGTTTCCTTATCTGCAACACTATAGAGGTGGTAGAGCAATGGCCTGTCCGAGTGTGGGGTTTCCTTATCTGCAACACTATAGAGGTGGTAGAGCAATGGCCTGTCCGAGTGTGGGGTTTCCTTATCTGCAACACTATAGAGGTGGTAGAGCAATGGCCTGTCCGAGTGTGGGGTTTCCTTATCTGCAACACTATAGAGGTGGTAGAGCAATGGCCTGTCCGAGTGTGGGGTTTCCCTATCTGCAACACTATAGAGGTGGTAGAGCAATGGCCTGTCCGAGTGTGGGGTTTCCTTATCTGCAACACTATAGAGGTGGTAGAGCAATGGCCTGTCCGAGTGTGGGGTTTCCCTATCTGCAACACTATAGAGGTGGTAGAGCAATGGCCTGTCCGAGTGTGGGGTTTCCCTATCTGCAACACTATAGAGGTGGTAGAGCAATGGCCTGTCCGAGTGTGGGGTTTCCCTATCTGCAACACTATAGAGGTGGTAGAGCAATGGCCTGTCCGAGTGTGGGGTTTCCCTATCTGCAACACTATAGAGGTGGTAGAGCAATGGCCTGTCCGAGTGTGGGGTTTCCCTATCTGCAACACTATAGAGGTGGTAGAGCAATGGCCTGTCCGAGTGTGGGGTTTCCCTATCTGCAACACTATAGAGGTGGTAGAGCAATGGCCTGTCCGAGTGTGGGGTTTCCCTATCTGCAACACTATAGAGGTGGTAGAGCAATGGCCTGTCCGAGTGTGGGGTTTCCTTATCTGCAACACTATAGAGGTGGTAGAGCAATGGCCTGTCCGAGTGTGGGGTTTCCCTATCTGCAACACTATAGAGGTGGTAGAGCAATGGCCTGTCCGAGTGTGGGGTTTCCCTATCTGCAACACTATAGAGGTGGTAGAGCAATGGCCTGTCCGAGTGTGGGGTTTCCCTATCTGCAACACTATAGAGGTGGTAGAGCAATGGCCTGTCCGAGTGTGGGGTTTCCCTATCTGCAACACTATAGAGGTGGTAGAGCAATGGCCTGTCCGAGTGTGGGGTTTCCCTATCTGCAACACTATAGAGGTGGTAGAGCAATGGCCTGTCCGAGTGTGGGGTTTCCTTATCTGCAACACTATAGAGGTGGTAGAGCAATGGCCTGTCCGAGTGTGGGGTTTCCCTATCTGCAACACTATAGAGGTGGTAGAGCAATGGCCTGTCCGAGTGTGGGGTTTCCCTATCTGCAACACTATAGAGGTGGTAGAGCAATGGCCTGTCCGAGTGTGGGGTTTCCCTATCTGCAACACTATAGAGGTGGTAGAGCAATGGCCTGTCCGAGTGTGGGGTTTCCCTATCTGCAACACTATAGAGGTGGTAGAGCAATGGCCTGTCCGAGTGTGGGGTTTCCCTATCTGCAACACTATAGAGGTGGTAGAGCAATGGCCTGTCCGAGTGTGGGGTTTCCTTATCTGCAACACTATAGAGGTGGTAGAGCAATGGCCTGTCCGAGTGTGGGGTTTCCCTATCTGCAACACTATAGAGGTGGTAGAGCAATGGCCTGTCCGAGTGTGGGGTTTCCCTATCTGCAACACTATAGAGGTGGTAGAGCAATGGCCTGTCCCAGTGTGAGGTTTCCCTATCTGCAACACTATAGAGGTGGTAGATTTATTGTCTCACCTTTCTTATGCTCTTGATGCTATATACAAAGTTTGCCTTAATCATACACGCCTCAGTGGCGTATGAATTTACTATAAAGTGATGAGATAATTAGAATGTGACAATTGGCCATCAATGTCACAGGGCTCACTTATACAACAACGCCTGGCGTAGGTTCGAATCTTTAATATTGTATGTATAGGGATAGGGCCTAAATCTAAGGAATAGGCCCACAGCGTTATTTACATAGCATTCCAATAAAAATTGGAAAGTCTTTAAATGATCGTCGACTACCTCGTAAGAGTTCATCCATAGATCTGAGCTGAGAAACAGTTCAGAATAACCAGACAAGGGATTATATTTGCAAGGAGCCAATGCATTCAAACCTTTCATATAACTCTCATTCATATTCATACAACACACAAAACGAGTGGACATGTATAATACAATACAGTGACAACTGCTCACCTGAGGTTGATTCGGCGAACGTCGACAATTTCCGTCACAGACGGACATTGCCGATTGTCACCGATTCACACTCGAGTGAACAGACAACGACACTACATGAAGTCATCCGTATATACGACGCATGCGCTATTGATACTACGTTAACTATGGAATGCCGCTTCCGTCATATAAACACGTACATATAAAAACACAACCTGTGACACACTGATGTTGAGTGACAATTGAAATACAATGTAGATGTAAACTCAACTTTCATGTTAAATTTAACGGTTTAATTTCTTTCTAAGCATATACATCTAACACATGTAAAGATTCAAATACCGGTAATCGATAGCTTTAACCATCATAATCAAAGGAAGCAATACAGACAAGATACGGGGAGATCAGCCACACTGTGATCAATCATGTACATAGAGGCGGGATGCTTACAAATGACAAGATACGGGGAGATCAGGCACATAGTGATCAATCATGTACATAGAGGGGATGCTTACAAATGACAAGATACGGGGAGATCAGGCACATTGTGATCAATCATGTACATAGAGGCGGGATGCTTACAAATGATGCAAGTGCGTCAATGGTAGCAACATGAATGGTAGCGAGACGTCACTGATTGCGTCATCGATGTCGTTCACTGTTCTTGTAACGACTAACTTAACTGCAGTGTATGGATTGTACCGTTATCCAATAAAATTATATGAATTTGAACGCGGAAATCAACGGCATTTACCGTATACTTGTTCGTGATATCTAATTAGCATAAAGTAGTCCCATTGTCTAGCCAAGCATATTACAGGAACATTTCAAATTGGGGCACAATTCTTCACACTTTGTAATATGCCTTATTTGTTTTCCAAATGACATTACTACTGTTGTAACCATAATGGCTGCCTGGTCCAAAATGGCCTCTGTTTTTATTAATTTTGTCTTTTTTGACAATTTTACTTGCAATGCGAATTTCATTTTTAACGTATTGTATATTCTAGGATGATCAATATATAATATCTTTCAGTTTTAAACAATTGAACACAAAAAATCAATATGGTGGTGAATTTAAAGATGGCAGTCATAACATTGTGTAGGCAATTAAAGGGGTGTATACTTATGAATCAATGAGAAAAAGTCTGCATAAGCATGTACAGCATAGGTATGACACACCTTTCAATCAATTTTATGTCATGCCTACTTATATTCAGTGGGTATGTACTTAGCTTGGCAAATACTTCAGCATAAACAGCCCAGGTATGCAGGACTTTCTTACCCTTTATCTAAAACTAGAGATAACGTCACGTCCGGTGACAGCGTAAACGATTGTGATGCATGTTGTCCTTTCCTCACCAACTACTATGTTCAAAGCTTGAATACATATCCATCTTACATTTTTGCATTGCCCAAACGCAACCCACAATTCACAAAGACCTAGATATTTGAGTGGCTGATACACATTCGATCATATACAAGAATATTGGTGTCAGTGGCTTTAATCACCAGACGTGTATGACATGTAGTCAATGCTCGTCGAGCGTGGAAGAACATTCGACAAATCACCCGCCTCTGCATGATTACAAGGATACAATACAATAAGTTTATTGCATAAAACAGTATACATGTGTGTAGCAATTAAGTAAAACAGGCAGTGACATGGAACTTTATGAAAGAGCACAATCACAAGTTCAAATATATGTGTAAAATATGCGTTAGTTTCGTTGCTTATTTGCAATATATATAAATTTAGAAAGACCAATGGTGATAGTTTTTGATTTCCATGACAAAAGATTAATACATTTCTGTCAGTCGGCCAAGTATGGTAGTATATTTTAATGAATTTCGATCTCAGTATGTCAAAGATATGTCTGAATTTGGTTAATGTACTTGGTTTTCGATTGTTCAGTCTTTACCATGTGTGTCCTCTTCTTTCTGCTAATCTCTGCAGATGCAATCAGGTTATTCGGTCTCTGTTTCCTAGTTTGAACGATTTGAAGCCATGGGCTTGAGAACAACAGCTGGTAGCTCAGATGATGCTTAGCTTGCTTTTCTCTGAATGTTGCCTCTATAACGTTCCCGTAGTCGACAAAGACACCATTTGGTCCAGTCTTATTTCAGATGTGTCCCTGTGGAACTAGACCTTGCCATACTTGTGATTATGCCGAGGGGTTATCCTCCTACCACTTTCATACACGATATGTATGACACATTAATATATGGGATACAAATAGGTTCATGAATTAGTAGCCTATACAGAGACCGTATCATTAGTATCGACCCAACCCCATTCTGATGTTCACAGCAGTAATGCCACAAGTGTTGTACAGTAATGCCACAAGTGTTGTACAGTAATGCCACAAGTGTTGTACAGTAATGCCACAAGTGTTGTACAGTAATGCCACAAGTGTTGTACAGTAATGCCACAAGTGTTGTACAGTAATGCCACAAGTGTTGTACAGTAATGCCACAAGTGTTGTACAGTAATGCCACAAGTGTTGTACAGTAATGCCACAAGTGTTGTACAGTAATGCCACAATGTTGTACAGTAATGCCACAAGTGTTGTACAGTAATGCCACAAGTGTTGTACATTAATGCCACAAGTGTTGTACAATGACAGTAACCCTTTAAGAATAGTATTACAATTATTACAAGTATTACATTTTCTGAATAGTCTAGCTTGTTCCAAAGCCTGATACAGGATAGCTCGCTGTAAGCTGTCTAGCTTGTTCCAAACGCGTGATACAGGATAGCTCGATGTAGGCTGTCTAGCTAGTTCCAAACGCGTGATACAGGATAGCTCGATGTAAGCTGCCTAGCTAGTTCCAAACTCGTGATACAGGATAGCTCGATGTAAGCTGCCTAGCTTGTTCCAAAGGCGTGATACAGGATAGCTCGCTGTAGGACGTCTAGCTAGTTCCAAACGCGTTATACAGTATAGCTCACTGTAAGCTGTCTAGCTAGTTCCAAACGCGTGATACAGGATAGCTCATTGTAATATGTCTAGCTAGTTCCAAACGCGTGATACAGGATAACTCGCTGTAAGCTGTCTAGCTAGTTCCAAAGGCGTGATACAGGATAGCTCGCTGTAAGCTGTCTAGCTAGTTCCAAACGCGTGATACAGGATAGCTCGCTGTAAGATGTCTAGCTAGTTCCAAACGCGTGATACAGGATAGCTCGCTGTAGGCTGTCTAACTAGTTCCAAAACGCGTGATACAGGATAACTCGCTGTAAGCTGTCTAGCTAATTCCAAACGCATGATACAGGATAGCTCGATGTAAGCTACCTAGCTAGTTCCAAACGCGTCATACAGGATAAATCGCTGTAAGATGTCTAGCTAGTTCCAAACGCGTGATACAGGATAGCTCGCTGTAAGCTGTCGAGCTAGATCCAAACGCGTGATACAGGATAGCTCGCTGTAAGCTGTCGAGCTAGTTCCAAACGTGTGATTCATTATAGCTCGATGTAGGAAGTCTAGTTAGTTCCACATGCGTGATACAGGAAACCTCGCTGTAAGCTGTCTAGCTAGTTCCAAACGCGTGATACAGGATAGCTCGCTGTAGGCTGTCTAGCTAGTTTTAAACGCGTGATACAGGATAGCTCGATGTAAGCTGTCTAGCTAGTTCCAAACTCGTGATACAGGATAGCTCGATGTAATCTGTCTAGCTAGTTCCAAACGCGTGATACAGGATAGCTCGGTGTAAGCTGTCTAGCTAGTTCCAAACGCGTGATACAGGATCACTCGCTGTAGGTTGTCTAGCTAGTTCCAAACGCGTGATACTTGATAGCTCGCTGTAAGCTGCTTAGCTAGTTCCAAACGCGTGATACAGGATAGCTCGATGTAAGCTGTCTAGCTAGTTCCAAACTCGTGATACAGGATAGCTCGATTTAAGCTGTGTATAGCTAGTTCCAAACGCATGATACAGGATAGCTCGATGTAAGCTGTCTAGCTAGTTCCAAACGCGTGATACAGAATAACTCGTTGTAAGCTGCCTAGCTAGGTCCGAACGCATGATACAGGATATATCGATGTAAGCTGTCTAGCTAGTTCCAAACGCGTGATACAGGATAGCTCGATGTAAGCTGTCTAGCTAGTTCCAAACGCGTGATACAGAATAACTCGCTGTAAGCTGCCTAGCTAGTTCCAAACGCGTGATACAGGACAGCTGGATGTAAGCTGCCTAGTTAGTTCCACACGCGTGATACAGGATAGCTCGATTTAAACTGCCTAGCTAGTTCCAAAGACGTGATACAGGATAGCTCGATGTAAGCTGTCTAGCTAGTTCCAAACGCGTGATACAGGAGAGCTCGATGTAAGCTGCCTAGCTAGTTCCAAACGTGTGATACAGGATAGCTCGATGTAAGCTGTCTAGCTAGTTCCAAACGCGTGATACAGGACAGCTCGATGTAAGCTGCCTAGCTAGTTCCAAACGCGTGATACAGGACAGCTCGATGTAAGCTGCCTAGCTAGTTCCAAACACGTGATACATGATATATCGCTGTAAACTGTCTAGCTAGTTCCAAACGCGTGATACAGGATAGCTCGATGTAAGCTGTCTAGCTAGTTCCAAATGCATGATACAGGATAGCTCGATGTAAGCTGTCTAGCTAGTTCCAAACGCGTGATACAGGATAGCTCGCTTTAAGTTGTCTAGCTAGTTCCAATCGCGTGATACAGGATAGCTCGATGTAAACTGTCTAGCTATATTCCAAAGGCATGATACAGGATAGCTCGATGTAAGATGTCAGTACCAACGAACATTTGTTTGCCTCACGACACCTTAAGAACGTATGTTTAAATTACAAACAGTGACACATTCGTAATATATAAATAATATATAAATAAATAACAATCATTTTATTATGTCTGTTTTCTATTATTTTATTGCAGAGTGTGGCAGCATACCATATGTCGATAATGCAATCTCTTCTGGAAATATGATGCACGTGGGAGCTAAGATTAAATACCAGTGCACCGAGAGTGATGATATTTACTATATCACGTGTCTACATACTGGTGAATGGGAACGGTCACAGACGTGTCCTAGAAAAGGTAGAGTTTGTAAAACAAATTTAATGAAATTTACGATTCCAGATTCGTTGGCGCCGATTAATCAGATCAACTGACCTTATTGTACTGATATTTAATTAAACATATTGACATGACAAATATGATGTGAGGTTTTATTGAATTGTGTGTATAACTTTGACGATTATTTTCACTTATGGGACTCGGTAAACAGTTTGTTTATCGCCATGAATATCATGTACATATAGGAGTAGGGGACATTGGAATCATATATAGGAGTAGGGAACATTGGAATCATATATATGAGTAGGGAACATTGGAATCATATATAGGAGTAGGGAACATTGGAATCACGAGTAGGGCACATTGGAATCACATATAGGAGTAGGGAACATTGGAATCACATATATAAGTAGGGAACATTGGAATCACATATATGAGTATGGAACATTGGTATCACGAGTAGGGCACATTGGAATCACGAGTAGGGCACATTGGAATCACAGATAGGAGTAGGGAACATTGGTATCACGAGTAGGGAACATTTGAATCACATTTAGTAGTAGGGAACATTGGAATCACGAGTAGGGAACATTGGAATCACATATAGGTGTAGGGAACATTGGTATCACGAGTAGGGAACATTGGAATCACATATAGTAGTAGGAAACATTGGTATCACGAGTAGGGCACATTGGTATCACGAGTAGGGAACATTGGAATCACATATAGTAGTAGGGACCATTGGTATCACGAGTAGTGAACATTGGAATCACGAGTAGGGCACATTGGAATCACATATAGGAGTATGGAACATTGGAATACAATATAGGAGTAGGGAACATTGGAATCACATATAGTAGTAGGGAACATTGGAATCACATATAGTAGTAGGGAACATTGGAATCACATATAGGAGTAGGGAACATTGGAATCACATATAGGAGTAGGGAACATTGGAATCACGAGTAGGGCACATTGGAATCACATATAGACATAGGGAACATTGGAATCACATATAGAAGTAGGGAACATCGGAATCACATATATGAGTAGGGAACTATGGAATCACATATAGGAGTAGGGAACATTGGAATCACATATATGAGTAGGGAACATTGGAATCACATATAGAAGTAGATGGACATTGGAATCACATATATGAGTAGGTAACATTGAAATCACATATATGAGTAGGGAACATTGGAATCACATATATAAGTAGGGAACATTGGATTCACGGGTAGAGAACATTGGAATCACATATATGAGTAGTTAACATTGGAATCACATATAGGAGTAGGGGACATTGGAATCACATAGAGAAGTAGGTAACATTGGAATCACATATAGGAGTAGGGAACATTGGATTCACGGGTAGGGAACATTGGAATCACATATGTTAGTAGGAACCATTGGAATCATATATATGAGTAGGGACCATTGGAATCACATATAGAAGTAGGGAACATTGGAATCACATATATGAGTAGGGAACATTGGAATCACATATATGAGTAGGGACCGTTGGAATCACATATAGAAGTAGGGAACATTGGAATCACATAACGGGGAAGGTAACATTGGAATCACATATAATAGTATGGAACATTAGAATCACATATAGGAGTATGAAACATTGGAATCACATATAGAAGTAGGGAACATTGGAATCACATATAGGAGTATGGAACATTGGAATCACATATAGGAGTAGGGCACATTGGAATCACATATCGGAGTAGGGAACATTGGAATCACATATAGGAATAGGGAACATTGGAATCACGAGTATGGCACATTGGAATCACATATAGGAGTATGGAACATTGGAATCACATATATAAGTAGGAAACATTGGAATCACAAATAGGAGTAGGGAACATTGGAATCACGAGTAGGGAACATTAGATTCACATATAGGAGTATGGGACATTGGAATCAAAAGTAGGAGTAGGGATCATTGGAATCACATATAGAAGCAGGGAACATTGGAATCACATGTACGAGTAGGGAACATTGGAATCACGAGTAGGGCACATTGGAATCACATATAGAAGTAGAGAATATTAGAATCACATATAGAAGTAGGGAACATCGGAATCACATATATGAGTAGGGAACATCGGAATCACATATATGAGTAGGGAACATTGGAATCACATATAGGAGTAGGGACCATTGGAATAACATATATGATTATGGCACATTGGAATCACGAGTAGGGCACATTGGAATCACATATAGGAGTAGGGAACATTGGTATCACGAGTAGGGACCATTGGAATCACATATAGTAGTAGGGACCATTGGAATCACGAGTAGGGAACATTGGAATCACATATAGGAGTAGGGAACATTGGTATCACGAGTAGGGCACATTGGTATCACGAGTAGGGAACATTGGAATCACATATAGTAGTAGGGAACATTGGTATCACTAGTAGGGAACAATGGAATCACGAGTAGGGCACATTGGAATCACATATAGGAGTAGGGAACATTGGAATCACATATAGGAGTAGGGAACATTGGAATCACATATAGGAGTAGGGAACATTGGAATCACATATAGGAGTAGGGAACATTGGAATCACGAGTAGGGCACATTGGAATCACATATAGACATAGGGAACATTGGAATCACATATAGAAGTAGGGAACATCGGAATCACATATATGAGTAGGGAACATTGGAATCACATATAGGAGTAGGGAACATTGGAATCACATATATGAGTAGGGAACATTGGAATCACATATAGGGGTAGATGGACATTGGAATCACATATAGAAGTAGATAACATTAGATTCACATATAGAAGTAGGTAACATTGGAATCACATATAGAAGTAGATAACATTGGAATCACATATATGAGTAGATAACATTGGAATCACATATATGAGTAGGGAACATTGGAATCACATATATGAGTAGGGAACATTGGATTCACGGGTAGGGAACATTGGAATCACATATGTGAGTAGGAACCATTGGAATCACATATATGAGTAGTTAACATTGGAATCACATATAGGAGTAGGGAACATTGGAATCACATATAGGAGTAGGGAACATTGGAATCACTATAGAGTAGGGAACATTGGAATCACATATAGAGTAGGGAACATTGGAATCACATATAGGAGTAGGGAACATTGGAATCACATATAGAGTAGAACATTGGAATCACATATAGAGTAGGGAACATTGGAATCACATATAGAGTAGGAACATTGGAATCACATATGAGTAGGGAACATTGGAATCACATATAGGAGTAGGGAACATTGGAATCACGAGTAGGGAACATTGGAATCACATATAAGAGGGACATTGATCAATATAGGAGTAGGGAACATTGGAATCACATATGAGGAGTGGAACATTGGATCACATATAGGAGTAGGGACATTGGAATCAAGAGAGGAACATTAATCACATATAGGATAGGGAACATTGGAATCACGAGTATGGCACATTGGAATCACATATAGGAGTATGGAACATTGGAATCACATATATAAGTAGGAAACATTGGAATCACAAATAGGAGTAGGGAACATTGGAATCACGAGTAGGGAACATTAGATTCACATATAGGAGTATGGGACATTGGAATCAAAAGTGGAGTAGGGATCATTGGAATCACATATAGAAGAGGGAACATTGGAATCACATGTACGAGTAGGGAACATTGGAATCACGAGTAGGGCACATTGGAATCACATATAGAAGTAGAGAATATTAGAATCACATATAGAAGTAGGGAACATCGGAATCACATATATGAGTAGGGAACATCGGAATCACATATATGAGTAGGGAACATTGGAATCACATATAGGAGTAGGGACCATTGGAATAACATATATGATTATGGCACATTGGAATCACGAGTAGGGCACATTGGAATCACATATAGGAGTAGGGAACATTGGTATCACGAGTAGGGACCATTGGAATCACATATAGTAGTAGGGACCATTGGAATCACGAGTAGGGAACATTGGAATCACATATATGAGTAGGGAACATTGGATTCACGGGTAGGGAACATTGGAATCACATATGTGAGTAGGAACCATTGGAATCACATATATGAGTAGTTAACATTGGAATCACATATAGGAGTAGGGGACATTGGAATCACCTAGAGAAGTAGGTACAATTGGAATCACATATAGGAGTAGTGAACATTGGAATTGGAATCACATATAGGAGTAGTGAACATTGGATTCACGTGTAGGGAACATTGGAATCACATATGTGAGTAGGAACCATTGTAATCATATATATGAGTAGGGACCATTGGAATCACATATAGAAGTAGGGAACATTGGAATCACATATATGAATAGGGAACATTGGAATCACATATATGAGTAGGGACCATTGGAATCACATATAGAAGTAGGGAACATTGGAATCACATAACGGGGAAGGTAACATTGGAATCACATATAATAGTATGGAACATTGGAATCACATATAGGAGTATGAAACATTGGAATCACATATAGAAGTAGGGAACATTGGAATCACATATAGGAGTATGGAACATTGGAATCACATATAGGAGTAGGGCACATTGGAATCACATATCGGAGTAGGGAACATTGGAATCACATATAGGAATAGGGAACATTGGAATCACGAGTATGGCACATTGTAATCACATATAGAAGTATGGAACATTGGAATCACGAGTATGGCACATTGGAATCACATATAGAAGTAGATAACATTAGTATCAAATATAGGAGTAGGGAACATTGGAATCACGAGTAGGGAACATTAGATTCACATATAGGAGTAGGGAACATTGGAATCAAAAGTAGGAGTAAGGAACATTGGAATCACATATAGAAGCAGGGAACATTAGATTCACATATATGAGTAGGGAACATTGGAATCACATATAGGAGTAGGGAACATTGGAATCACGAGTAGGGAACATTAGATTCACATATAGGAGTAGGGGACATTGGAATCAAAAGTAGGAGTAGGGAACATTGGAATCACATATAGGAGTAGGAAACATTGGAATCACGAGTAGGGCACATTGGAATCACATATAGAAGTAGGGAATATTGGAATCACATATAGAAGTAGGGAACATTGGAATCACATATATGAGTAGGGCACATTGGAATCACATATAGACATAGGGAACATTGGAATCACATATAGAAGTAGGGAACATCGGAATCACATATATGAGTAGGGAACTATGGAATCACATATAGGAGTAGGGAACATTGGAAAAACATATATGAGTAGGGAACATTGGAATCACATATAGGAGTAGATGGACATTGGAATCACATATAGAAGTAGATAACATAGGATTCACATATAGAAGTAGGTAACATTGGAATCACATATAGAAGTAGATAACATTGGAATCACATATATGAGTAGGTAACACTGAAATCACATATATGAGTAGGGAACATTGGAATCACATATATAAGTAGGGAACATTGGATTCACGGGTAGAGAACATTGGAATCACATATATGAGTAGTTAACATTGGAATCACATATAGGAGTAGGGGACATTGGAATCACATAGAGAAGTAGGTAACATTGGAATCACATATAGGAGTAGGGAACATTGGATTCACGGGTAGGGAACATTGGAATCACATATGTTAGTAGGAACCATTGGAATCATATATATGAGTAGGGACCATTGGAATCACATATAGAAGTAGGGAACATTGGAATCACATATATGAGTAGGGACCGTTGGAATCACATATAGAAGTAGGGAACATTGGAATCACATAACGGGGAAGGTAACATTGGAATCACATATAATAGTATGGAACATTAGAATCACATATAGGAGTATGAAACATTGGAATCACATATAGAAGTAGGGAACATTGGAATCACATATAGGAGTATGGAACATTGGAATCACATATAGGAGTAGGGCACATTGGAATCATATATCGGAGTAGGGAACATTGGAATCACATATAGGAATAGGGAACATTGGAATCACGAGTATGGCACATTGGAATCACATATAGGAGTATGGAACATTGGAATCACATATATAAGTAGGAAACATTGGAATCACAAATAGGAGTAGGGAACATTGGAATCACGAGTAGGGAACATTAGATTCACATATAGGAGTATGGGACATTGGAATCAAAAGTAGGAGTAGGGATCATTGGAATCACATATAGAAGCAGGGAACATTGGAATCACATGTACGAGTAGGAAACATTGGAATCACGAGTAGGGCACATTGGAATCACATATAGAAGTAGAGAATATTAGAATCACATATAGAAGTAGGGAACATCGGAATCACATATATGAGTAGGGAACATCGGAATCACATATATGAGTAGGGAACATTGGAATCACATATAGGAGTAGGGACCATTGGAATAACATATATGATTATGGCACATTGGAATCACGAGTAGGGCACATTGGAATCACATATATGAGTAGGGAACATTGGATTCACGGGTAGGGAACATTGGAATCACATATGTGAGTAGGAACCATTGGAATCACATATATGAGTAGTTAACATTGGAATCACATATAGGAGTAGGGGACATTGGAATCACCTAGAGAAGTAGGTACAATTGGAATCACATATAGGAGTAGTGAACATTGGATTCACGTGTAGGGAACATTGGAATCACATATGTGAGTAGGAACCATTGTAATCATATATATGAGTAGGGACCATTGGAATCACATATAGAAGTAGGGAACATTGGAATCACATATATGAATAGGGAACATTGGAATCACATATATGAGTAGGGACCATTGGAATCACATATAGAAGTAGGGAACATTGGAATCACATAACGGGGAAGGTAACATTGGAATCACATATAATAGTATGGAACATTGGAATCACATATAGGAGTATGAAACATTGGAATCACATATAGAAGTAGGGAACATTGGAATCACATATAGGAGTATGGAACATTGGAATCACATATAGGAGTAGGGCACATTGGAATCACATATCGGAGTAGGGAACATTGGAATCACATATAGGAATAGGGAACATTGGAATCACGAGTATGGCACATTGTAATCACATATAGAAGTAGGGAACATTGGAATCACGAGTATGGCACATTGGAATCACATATAGAAGTAGATAACATTAGTATCAAATATAGGAGTAGGGAACATTGGAATCACGAGTAGGGAACATTAGATTCACATATAGGAGTAGGGAACATTGGAATCAAAAGTAGGAGTAAGGAACATTGGAATCACATATAGAAGCAGGGAACATTAGATTCACATATATGAGTAGGGAACATTGGAATCACATATAGGAGTAGGGAACATTGGAATCACGAGTAGGGAACATTAGATTCACATATAGGAGTAGGGGACATTGGAATCAAAAGTAGGAGTAGGGAACATTGGAATCACATATAGAAGCAGGGAACATTGGATTCACATATAGTAGTAGGGAACATTGGAATCACATATAGGAGTAGGAAACATTGGAATCACGAGTAGGGCACATTGGAATCACATATAGAAGTAGGGAATATTGGAATCACATATAGAAGTAGGGAACATTGGAATCACATATATGAGTAGGGAACATTGGAATCACATATAGGAGTAGGGACCATTGGAATAACATATATGAGTAGGGAACATTGGAAACACATATAGGAGTAGATGGACATTGGAATCACATATAGAAGCAGGTAACATTGGAATCACATATAGAAGTAGATAACATTGGAATCACATATATGAGTAGGTAACATTGAAATCACCTATATGAGTAGGGAACATTGGAATCACATATATGTGTAGGGAACATTGGAATCACATATAGGAGTAGGGGACATTGGAATCACATAGAGAAGTAGGTAACATTGGAATCACATATAGGAGTAGGGAACATGGATTCACGGGTAGGGAACATTTTAATCACATATGTGAGTATGAACCATTGGAATCATATATATGAGTAGGGACCATTGGAATCACCTATAGAAGTAGGGAACAATGGAATCACATATATGAATAGGGACCATTGGAATCACATATATAAGTAGGGATCATTGGAATCACATATAGAAGTAGGGAACATTGGAATCACATAACGGGGAAGGTAACATTGGAATCACATATAATAGTATGGAACATTGGAATCACATACAGGAGTATGAAACATTGGAATCACATATAGAATTAGGGGACATTGGAATCACATATAGGAGTATGGAATATTAGAATCACATATAGGAGTAGGGCACATTGGAATCACATATCGGAGTAGGGAACATTGGAATCACATATAGGAATAGGGAACATTGGAACTACGAATATGGCACATTAGAATCACATATAGGAGTAGTGAAAATTGGAATCACATATATAAGTAGGAAACATTGGAATCACATATAGGAGTAGATGGACATTGGAATCACATATAGAAGTAGATAACATTGGAATCACATATAGGAGTAGGGAACATTGGAATCAAAAGTAGGAGTAGGGAACATTGGAATCACATATAGAAGCAGGGAACATTGGAATCACATATAGGAGTAGGGAACATTGGAATCACATATAGGAGTAGGGAACATTGGAATCACGAGTAGGGCACATGGAATCACATATAGAAGTAGGGAATATTGGAATCACATATAGAAGTAGGGAACATCGGAATCACATATATGAGTAGGGACCATTGGAATAACATATATGAGTAGGGATCATTGGAATCACATATAGGAGTAGATGGACATTGGAATCACATATAGAAGTAGGTAACATTGGAATCACATATAGAAGTAGATAACATTGCAATCACATATATGAGCAGGGAACATTGGAATCACATATATGAGTAGTTAACATTGCAATCACATATAGGAGTAGGGGACATTGGAATCACCTAGTGAAGTAGGGATCTTTGGAATCACATATAGGAGAGGAAAATTTGAATCACATATAGGAGTAGGGAAACATTGGAATTACATATAGAAGTCGGGAACATTGTAATCACATATTGAAGTATGGAACATTGGAATCACATATAGAAGTAGATAACATTGCAATCACATATATGAGCAGGGAACATTGGAATCACATATATGAGTAGTTAACATTGCAATCACATATAGGAGTAGGGGACATTGGAATCACATAGTGAAGTAGGGATCTTTGGAATCACATATAGGAGAGGAACATTGGAATCACATATAGGAGTAGGGAAACATTGGAATTACATATAGAAGTCGGGAACATTGTAATCACATATTGAAGTATGGAACATTGGAATCACCTATAGGAGTAGGGGACATTGGAATCACATAGAGATGTAGGTAACATTGGAATCACATATAGGAGTATGGAACATTGGAATCACGGATAGGGAACATTGGAATCACATATGTGAATAGGAACCATTGTAATCATATATATTAGTAGGGAACATTGGAATCACATATAGGAGTAGGGACCATTGGAATAATATATATGAGTAGGGAACATTGGAATATCACGGGTAGGGAACATTGGAATCACATATAGGAATAGGGACATTGGAATCACGGGTAGGGAACATTGGAATCACATATAGGAATAGGGAAATTGGAATCACGAGTAGGGAACATTGGAATCACATATTTGAGTAGTTAACATTGGAATCACATATAGGAGTTGGGACCATTGGAATCACATATATGAGTAGTTAACATTGGAATCACATATAGGATTAGGGGACATTGGAATCACCTAGATAAGTAGGGACCATCGGAATCACATATAGGAGTATGGGACATTGGAATCTGATAGTGAAGTAGGGATCTTTGGAATCACATATAGGAGAGGAACATTGGAATCACATATAGCAGTAGGGAAACATTGTAATCACATATATAAGTAGGGAACATTGTAATCACATATAGCAGTAGGGAAACATTGGAATCACATATAGAAGTAGGGAAAATTGTAATCACATATTGAAGTATGGAACATTGGAATCACATATAGGAGTAGGAAACATTGGAATCACGAGTAGGGAACATTGGAATCACATATAGGTGTAGGGAACATTGGTATCACGAGTAGGGAACATTGGAATCACATATAGTAGTAGGGAACATTGGAATCACATATAGGAGTAGGGATCATTGGAATCACATATAGTAGTAGGGAACATTGTAATCACATATAGGAGTAGGAAACATTGGAATCACGAGTAGGGAACATTGGAATCACATATAGGTGTAGGGAACATTGGTATCACGAGTAGGGAACATTGGAATCACATATAGTAGTAGGAACATTGGAATCACATATAGGAGTAGGGAACAATGGAATCACATATAGGAGTAGGGAAACATTGGAATCACATATAGAAGTAGGGAACATTGTAAACACATATTGAAGTATGGAACATTGGAATCACATATAGAAGTAGAGACAATTGGAATCACATATAGAAGTAGGGAATATTGGAATCACATATAGGAGTAGGGAACATTAAAATCACATATAGGAGTAGGGAACATTGTAATCACATATAGGAGTAGGGAACATTGGAATCACATACAGGAGTAGGGAGCATTGGAATTACGAGTAGGGCACATTGGAATCACATATAGAAGAGGGGAATAGTGGAATCACATGTAGGAGTAGGGAACATTGGAATCACATATAGGAGTAGATGGGCATTGTAATCACATATATAAGTAGGTAACATTGGAATCACATATAGAGGTAGATAACATTGGAATCACATATAGGAGTAGTGAAACATTGGAATCACATATAGAAGTAGGGAACATTGTAATCACATATTGAAGTATGGAACATTGGAATCACATATAGGAGTAGGGGACATTGGAATCACATAGAGATGTAGGTAACATTGGAATCACATATAGGAGTAGGGAACATTGGAATCACGGGTAGGGAACATTGGAATCACATATGTGAGTAGGAACCATTGTAATCATATATATTAGTAGGGTCTATTGGAATCACATATATGAGTAGGGAACATTGGAATCACATATAAGAGTAGGGAACATTGGAATCACATATAGGAGTAGGGAACATTGGAATAACAAATAGGAGTAGGGAACATTGGAATCACGGGTAGGGAACATTGGAATCACATATAGGAATAGGGACATTGGAATCACGAATAGGGAACATTGGAATCACATATAGTAGTAGAGAACATTGGTATCACGAGTAGGGAACATTGGAATCACATATAGTAGTAGGGAACATTGGTATCACGAGTAGGGAACATTGGAATCACATATAGTAGTAGGGAACATTGGAATCACATATAGGAGTAGGGAACATTGGAATCACGAGTAGGGCACATTGGAATCACATATAGGAGTAGGGAACATTGGAATCACATATAGGAGTAGGAACATTGGAATCACGAGTAGGGCACATTAGAATCACATATAGAAGTTGGGAATATTGGAATCACATATAGAAGTAGGGAAGATCGGAATCACAAATAGGAGTAGGACACATTGGAATGACATATAGGTGTAGGGAACATTGGTATCACGAGTAGGGAACATTGGAATCACATATAGTAGTAGGGAACATTTGTATCACGAGTAGGGAACATTGAAATCACATATAATAGTAGGGAACATTGGAATCACATATAGGAGTAGGGATCATTGGAATCACGAGTAGGGCACATTGGAATCACATATAGGAGTAGGGAACATTTTAATCACATATATGAGTAGGAAACATTGTAATCACGAGTAGGGAACATTAGAATCAAATATAGGTGTAGGGAACATTGGTATCACGAGTAGGGAACATTGGAATCACATATAGTAGTAGGGAACATTGGAATCACATATAGGAGTATGGAACATTGGAATCACTAGTAGGGCACATTGGAATCACATATAGGAGTAGGGAACATTGGAATCACATATAGGAGTAGGGAACATTGGAATCACGAGTATGGCACATTGGAATCACATATAGAAGTATGGAATATTGGAATCACATATAGAAGTAGGGAACATCGGAATCACATATATGAGTAGGGAACATTGGAATCACATATAGGAGTAGATGGACATTGGAATCACATATAGAAGTAGGTAACATTGGAATCACATATAGAAGTAGATAACATTGGAATCACATATATGAGTAGGGAACATTGGAATCACATATAGAAATAGGGACCATTGGAATCACATATCGGAGTAGTTAACATTGGAATCACATATAGGAGTAGCGGACATTGGAATCACATAGAGAAGTATGGATCATTGGAATCACATATAGAAGTAGAGAAAATTGGAATCACATATACATGTAGGGAGCATTGGAATCACGTATAGGAGTAGGGAACATTGTAATCACATATACGAGTAGGAAACATTGGAATCACGAGTAGGCAACATTGGAATCACATATAGTAGTAGGGAACATTGGTATCACGAGTAGTGAACATTGAAATCACATATAGTAGTAGGGAACATTGGAATCACGAGTAGGGCACATTGTAATCACATATAGGAGTAGGGAACATTGGAATCACATATAGGAGTAGGGAACATTGGAATCACGAGTAGGGCACATTGGAATCACATATAGGAGTAGTGAACATTTGAATCACATATAGGAGTAGGGAACATTGGAATCATGAGTAGGGCACATTGGATTCACATATAGGAGTACGGAACATTGGAATCACGAGTAGGGCACATTGGAATCACATATAGAAGTATGGAATATTGGAATCACATATAGAAGTAGGGAACATCGGAATCACATATATGAGTAGGGAACATTGGAATCACATATATGAGTAGTTAACATTGGAATCACATATAGGAGTAGTGAACATTGGAATCACATATAGGAGTAGGGAACATTGGAATCACATATATGAGTAGTTAACATTGGAATCACATATAGGAGTAGGGGACATTGGAATCACATAGAGAGGTAGGGACCATCGGAATCACATATAGGAGTAGGGGACATTGGAATCACATAGTGACGTAGGGATCTTTGGAATCACATATAGGAGAGGAACATTGGAATCACATATAGGAGTAGGGAAACATTGGAATCACATATAGAAGTAGGGAACATTGTAATCACATATAGATGCAGGTAACATTGGAATCACATATAGAAGTAGATAACATTGGAATCACATATATGAGTAGGGAACATTGGAATCACATATAGGAGTAGGGAACATTGGAATCACATATATGAGTAGTTAACATTGGAATCACATATAGGAGTAGGGGACATTTGAATCACATAGTGACGTAGGGTTCTTTGGAATCACATATAGGAGAGGAACATTGGAATCACCTATAGGAGTAGGGAACATTGGAATCACATATAGGAGTAGGGATCATTGTAATCACATATATAGGAGTAGGAAACATTGGAATCACGAGTAGGGAACATTGGAATCACATATAGGTGTAGGGAACATTGGTATCACGAGTAGGGAACATTGGAATCACATATAGTAGTAGGGAACATTAGTATCACGAGTAGGGAACATTGGAATCACATATAGTAGTAGGGAACATTGGAATCACATATAGGAGTAGGGAACATTGAAATCAGGAGTAGGGCACATTGGAATCACATATAGGAGTAGGGAACATTGAAATCAGGAGTAGGGCACATTGGAATCACATATAGAAGTAGGGAATATTGGAATCACATATAGAAGTAGGGAACATCGGAATCACATATATGAGTAGGGAACATTGGAATCACATATAGGAGTAGGGAACATTGGAATAACATATATGAATAGGGAACAGTGGAATCACATATAGGACTAGATGGACATTGGAATCACATATAGAAGTAGGTAACATTGGAATCACATATATAAGTAGATAACATTGGAATCACCTATATGAGTAGGGAACATTGGAATCACATATATGAGTAGGGAACATTGGAATCACATATATTAGTAGTTAACATTGGAATCACATATATGAGTAGGGGACATTGGAATCACATAGAGAAGTAGGTAACATTGGAATCACATATAGGAGTAGGGAACATTGGAATCACGGGTAGGGAACATTGGAATCAAATATGTGAGTAGGAACCATTGTAATCATATATAGGAGTAGGGAACATTGGGATCACATATAGGAGTAGGGAACATTGGAATCACATATATGAGTAGGCAACATTGGGATCACGAGTAGGGCACATTGGAATCACATATATGAGTAGGGAACATTGGGATCACATATAGGAGTAGGGAACATTGGAATCACATATACGAGTAGGGCACATTGGAATCACATATATGAGTATTGGAACATTGTAATCACATATACGAGTAGGGCACATTGGAATCACATATAGGAGTTGGGAACATTGGAATCACATATATGAGTAGGGATCATTGGGATCACGAGTAGGGCACATTGGAATCACATATAGGAGTAGGGAACATTGGGATCACGAGTAGGGCACATTGGAATCACATATAGAAGTAGGGAACATCGGAATCACATATATGAGTAGGGAACATTGGAATCACATATATGAGTAGTTAACATTGGAATCACATATAGGAGTAGTGGACATTGGAATCTAATATAGAAGTAGGTAACATTGGAATCACATATATAAGTAGTAAGGGAACATTGGAATCACGAGTAGGAAACATTGGAATCACATATGTGAGTAGGGAATATTGGAATCACATATAGAAGTATGGACCATTGGAATCATATATAGAAGTAGGGAAATTTGGAATCATATATAGGAGTAGGGAACATTGGAATCACGAGTAGGGAACATTGGAATCACATATGTGAGTAGGAACCATTGGAATCATATATAGGAGTAGGGAATATTGGAATCACATATAGAAGTATGGACCATTGGAATCATATATGGAAGTAGGGAAATTTGGAATCATATATATGACTAGGGAACATTGGAATCACATAAAGGATTAGGGACCATTGGAATCACATATATGAGTAGGGACCATTGGAACCACATATATAAGTAGGGAACATTGGAATCACATATAGGAGTAGGGAACATTGGAATCACATATAGGAGTAGGGAACATTGGAATCACATATAGGAGTAGGGAACATTGGAATCACATATAGGAGTAGGGAAAATTGGAATCACATATAGGAGTAGGGAACATTGGAATCACATATAGGAGTAGGGAACATTGGAATCACATATAGGAGTAGGGAACATTGGAATCACATATAGGAGTAGGGAACATTGGAATCACATATAGGAGTAGGGAACATTGGAATCACATATAGGAGTAGGGAACATTGGAATCACATATAGGAGTAGGGAACATTGGAATCACATATAGTAGTATGGAACATTGGAATCACATATAGGAGTAGGGAACATTGTAATCACATATAGGAGTAGGGAACATTGGAATCACATATAGGAGTAGGGAAAAGATCATGTAAATGCATTTGAAGAAGCCCGTTTTTATCTTCATACAATAGTATTAGTTTCTGAATAAATCTAAGATCTGCAAGTGAAATTCAGCCATGTGTTTTGGTAGATATTGTACTGAGAAGGAATGATTAAACAATACAATAAAATACCAACTTTATTTCACTCCAGACATGGACACATGTATCAATATTAGAACGTTTCTCGAAAGTATCCGTTTCGTATTGAGTGCATATTCAGGACACTGTCTAAGACATATGTGTAGATAGTGTTAAATCAAAGTAATACGTTCGAGTCAAGTACACTTGGATACAGAGATTGTACTACTGTGCATATGTCATGATCCGTCGCACATTAACGTAATACGTTCGAGTCAAGTACACTTGGATACAGAGATTGTACTACTGTGCATAATTATAATTATGTCATGATCCGTCGCACATTAACGTAATACGTTCGAGTCAAGTACACTTGGATACAGATATTGTACTACTGTGCATATGTCATGATCCGTCCAAGTACACTTGGATACAGAGATTGTACTACTGTGCATATGTCATGATCCGTCCAAGTACACTTGCATACAGAGATTGTACTACTGTGCATATGTCATGATCCGTCCAAGTACACTTGGATACAGAGATTGTACTACTGTGTATATGTCATGATCCGACGCACATTAACGTAATACGTTCGAGTCAAGTACACTTGGATACAGAGATTGTACTACTGTGCATATGTCATGATCCGTCCAAGTACACTTGGATATAGAGATTGTACTACTGTGCATATGTCATGATCCGTCCATGTACACTTGGATACAGAGATTGTACTACTGTGCATATGTCATGATCCGTCCATGTACTCAAGGAAAATACCACGTCCTCAGAATATCCCATGATTTCCAGAAGCTCGACTAAAATAACATTTCATGATAAAAGCATTCCCGGAGCAAACAATCATTAATAATCCAAGATGCATTGTTTCAAGGTAAATAGACCATTCTTGGAACAGCTTACGCGTGTGTTTTTACGTTTATTTATCGTCGCTATTTATTTATCGTCGCTACCGGTTGCCCATATGAGCGACGCCTCCTGAAGAGATTGGTTATTTTAGAATTTGGAGAATAGTGCATGATACAAACAGAGACCCATTCCAGAATCGCCTCTGGTTCTTTTACGTGCACGATGATGGGGGATCGAACCTGCGATCCCTGGATTACCAGTCCAGCGTGCTACCATTGTACTTCATATCCGTCTGGAACAGCTTACACTGTAAGACACGCCTTTTATCATGACGAACACTGCGAATGCGCATGCCCGTAACTCCCGCATGACATGCCCGCATGTCAGATGAATATCAGTAGTTGGGAACACTCATATGAAAATGTAGGCAATCAGGGAACATATATGTAAAGTATATGGCAGTGACAGAGATTAGATTGCAAGTTTTAAGTGCAACGGATTTATTGCTAATGGAGTAAATATTCGCCACAATGCATAGCTGTTTTTAATTACTCACATTGTATTAATAGTTCCGTCACATGTCTATGTTCTGGGAAACGTTATTACTCGTCCGTGGTTGCTGAAATAACCCCAGAAGAGTGCTTAGCAGCGCGTTGGAACACGCTGGTGAACGCTGACCATCGTCGGTGATCGCTGGAGAAAGCTGGTCCTAAAATAAAGTTTTGAACATGCACAAACGTTTTCCACTAGTCGAGCGTTCTCCAACATTTAAATTTAAAGGTTGGAGAATGTTGGAGTACGTTCGCTGCACACGTTCGGCTATCGTTACTCAGTCGTTACCCTAGCGTTATTAATTAGTTCACAATTGCTTTTTAATGAACGACTCACTGGCGACTTGTCAGCGTTCACTGAACGAACCCCCTAGTGCGTGTGAATAACGTCGAACGAACGATAGCACGTCGAACCCGCGCCTTTGATGCTTGTCTAAAGCTGACCAATCGTTTGATGTGCGACAGTTAGAAACATCAGCACACACTGATTAAGGGGCAATCACACCATAAAGTTCTAGTCAGCGTTCTATGCCGTTTGAGAAAACGTTGGTAATTGTCCATGGTCACTCGTATAGCGCCAGAAGAGCGTTGTGTGAACGCTGGTGAACGCTGATAATCGTCGGTGATCGTCGGTGATCGGCATAGAACGCTGTTGCGAAAATAAAGTTTTGAACATGCACAAAAGTTCTCATGGAGATAAGCGTTCTTCAATGTTTAATTTCAATCGCTCGAGAACGCTGAGGAACGTTGGTGGAACGTTTTACTAACGTTCGCCGAACGTTATACGCGTATGGCTTTACTTGGTTGTTATTAATCGTTTGCTTTGCAGTGAACGACTCACTGGCGACCTGTCAACGAACACAAAGCGGACCCCTAGCGCACGCAGCGTGTGACCAACATCAAACGAACGTCATATGACGTCCAATAAGCGTCATTTGAGCGTCCCCAGAACTTCCATGAATGTGGGTATATAAACCGATGGGTTCAGTTGATTGAACTAGGTCCCTAGGTGGTCCACCCGATCTCCAGCTCTGTGGCCTTAGTCTCGAGTATCCGTTGCTCTTCGCCTTGTTCCTGTACTCTGTCTTCTGTGAGTTCCACAGCAGTTCGTTTTCGCGGAAAACCTCCACCAGACTAACCTCTACAGCCCGGTCCTGGATCCTGCAGTATCTGCTTCTTTCCTGTCTTTGCCATGGTCGGAAAGTCCTCAATGGGGTCTTCATTGTCTCTAGGGGATGTCACATGATGTGTCACACCTCGGATAGGCTCGTCCTCGTGGTGTTGGTCTTCATCCGAAGACATTTGTAGAGAAGGAGGCATTGCATTCTTCTTACTCACACTTTGTTTTCCTCTTGGCGGCATGCTTACTGTTCAATCTCAGAAAAACAACAGTAAACTGAATCCACTATGCTTTTCCAGCGTTTTTATACCCGTTTGACCATAAAACCCACACGCCAGCAACAGGCTATTCTGTCGTTATTAACACGCTAGTTATACACTCAACACGCTCGTCTAACGTTGACTAATCGTTCGCCACGCGCCATTGACACGTCAGCACACGCTAATAGTTGTCAGGTGTGTCTTACGTGATCGCTGTTACACGCTCCTCATGCGTTAGTCACACGCCAGTCATCCGTTAGTCAGACGCCAGATGTGTTCAACTCACCATAGAACGCTCGAAAATTGAACGATTAGAACGTTCAGAGAACGTTGACCAGAACGTCATGGTGTGACGGACGCTTTAAATTAGTTATATTGTGTGCTATGTTGTGGCTAGTGCACACTCATCATGCGTTAATCATACGTTACTCATGTGCCAGATCGGTCGAGAACACTCGGAAATTGAACAAATAAAACGTTTATAGAACGTTATCTAGAACGTTGACGTGTGACGGGTTGTTATACTGAAACGCTATCCAGAACGTTGACGTGTGACGAGTTGCTATACTGAAGCGCTATCCAGAACGTTGACGTGTGACGGGTTGTTATACTGAAACGCTATCCAGAACGTTGACGTGTGACGGGTTGTTATACTGAAACGCTATCCAGAACGTTGACGTGTGACGGGCTGCTATACTGAAACGCTATCCAGAACGTTGACGTGTGACGGGTTGCTATACTGAAACGCTATCCAGAACGTTGACGTGTGACGGGTTGTTATACTGAAACGAAGAGTAGCTCATTACACTAGAACAGTTTGCAAACGTAATGCTGGACTAACATCTTGACATGTTTAGAGTGTTACTTCTTTCAGGGTATATTCCACAGGTCCAAGGATTCACACACAATGTACACACACGTTTGGGGTTTTAACGTGTATTGATCATCGCTAACGTTTGCCCATATGAGCGACGACTCCTGAGGGCATTAGTCATTTTCGATTTTTGGAGGATTGTGCAATGATACAGACGGAGATCTATTCCAGAATCTCCTATGGACCTCGGTTTAAAGTCACATCTGAAAGACGGTCCATTGATCCATGAAGGTGAATACGTGTATTAGTATGAACTAAATTTAGTTTGATTTCATATTGGTGATGATTCTATTTCTGTTCCATTTTAAGCATCCACGTGCAACGACCTTCGGATGTCAGCTGATGGGGTTTTGCCGAGCGCTAGCTATTCTCTTAAAAACAGCAATGGAAACGTATTTAACGTGTATTGTCAGTTCTATAGTGGATACGGATATGCATTTATTTCCAAGGACACTAACGTAGATGTTATTAACATGACGTCACTCTATGATGACACAAGTCACGTGATTATACGTCATCAGCGATTAAATGGTCATCAATACACTGCGAAGATGGAACAATTATCTAGATATTCCAACACACCAATACTCGTTCAATACAATGGACACAATGGCTACCAGTCATTGAAAAATAAGGACATGACACCATACATATACGTCGGCTTTATTCCAGAGTCAATGACGGAAACAGGTGACACACAAGGCTGGAAAACCAATAACGAGGAATTTACCTTTAGCAATTGTGACGGTAATCCAAACAGCTATATAGCATTTCTTTTTGACAACAACAATGCTGGATATCACAGTACACGTCCATCAATGAATACTCTGGCATATTCGTGGTATGATTTGGCAACACAGATTACAGGAAGTGAATATCTACCAGACGGTTATTTTACACCTTATTTTGAAATTCATCACGGCGGATGCGGAGCATATTCTACGGCAGATGCAGTTCCGGATATCACTGGAGCAGCAGTGGGTGTAAGATTTAGTATGTACACTTATTTATGTTATGATTTCCAATAAAATATAGAAATATTTATCAGTGAAATAATTTAGAGGATATTTGCTTATTTTAGTGAATGAATGAAAATATAGTCCACCGAATGAACATTGATACGACGGGGGCTAGCCATGAGTGATACAAACAAATTTCAATAATGACCACATAAAGCTGTTACAGCCCCACCTCCCCAAAACGTCACCCCCATGAGCGACACCCTCCTTATAACGTCACATTTATTCCCCACTGGCGCCACTCGTGATAATATTGCTGTCAATGTTCAATCGGTGAATTATGCTTCGACAACACACGGAAGCAAACAAGTAAGTTATATGAATTGTTACAGTACTTTTTCACGGCCAATGTCGCATAAAAGTGAATTTGCAAAAAGCAGATAACCCGATCAGACAGAACAGAACGTGCCGTCTGACCAGGCTGTATGCTGATTGCTCTTCACTCTTCAGACAGTGGAGCTGAAGCACCTGTCCGAATAACAAACAATATATATCCTGATCAGACGCGGCGTTACGATCTGGATCTATGTTGTTTGCACATGTTCTGAATTTATTCGGCGCTGAATGAGTTAATCATCTACGATTTCTCCAGTTTGAGGCTCAATACTACTTCGTAATACTATAGTACAAGTGTGTCAGATGGACATCTGATCATTATACCGATTGTTATTGGACACGTGTTGTTCCCGGCTTACACTGTTAGGTTAATAGTAATATATACACTTATTGACATGCATGGAACTATTTCCTGGACCTGGAAAATGCTAGATGGTATGGTGGTCGCCAGATCGGACAGGTGGGTTTTCTACGGTTACTCCGGTTTTCTCACACACGAATGACCACATTTACGCTTTCATCCGCGCAAACGAGAGTGTTTAATATAATTTGTTAAATCATGCTTCGAAATCGTTGTAAAGTAAATAAAGTTATTCGAAATATCCTAGAAATATAAGAAGTATTACTTTGGTTTACACGATTCTCCGACATTTAAATATCGCTGTTCTACCTTGAATATATCGTTTAGTTTCTTCATGAATCGTCAATACATTTAGTGTTCTAATAATACACCCACAATGCAGCATACGTCGCTACCGGTTGCCTATATGAGCGATGCCTCCTGTGAAGAGATTATTCATTTTAGATTTTGGAGGAGAGTACAATGATACAGACATAGACCCATTCCAGAATATCCTCTGATTCGTTTACGTGCAAGGTGTAAGGCACCGAAACATGACCTCGGTTTAACGTCCCATCTGAAAGACTGTTATATGTTATTAGGGTCAGACGGGGGATCAAACCTGCGATCCCTGGAATACCAGTCCATTTCAAGTCGCAACCGCATAAACGATATATATGTTTTAAATATGCCTTATATTTATAATTAAGCTATCACGTGCCCACCTCCAGGCGATCTCATTGGTGGATCAGTATCATACACACACACTAGTGTAGGTAGTGTTGTTACGTATGCTTGTACCGACGTCCAGTTGCAAGGTGATTCGTCTCGCACGTGTTCCGATAGTGGCAAATGGACTGGAATTAGGCCTTCATGCATAGGTAAATCACGATTGCAAAACCAGGACACACACTGAAGTGGCAACTGATTAATTGTTCGTAATTGTATAGATATACCCTATATTTCGAACATGGATAGCGGTGCCAGCTAGCAACATACATCACTCTACAATTGCTCCACCTGAACAACTCATTGCCCACTCTACCATAGCTCCACCGCAACAACTCCTTGTTCACTCTACCATTGCTCCACCGGAACAACTCCTTGCTCACTCTACCATAGCTCCACCGCAACAAATCCTTGCTCATGCTACCATTGTTCAACCGAAACAACTCCTTGTTCACTCTACCATTGCTCCACCGGAACAACTCCTTGCTCACTCTACCATAGCTCTACCGCAACAACTCCTTGCTCACTCTACCATTGCTCCACCGGAAAACTCCTAAACATGTGTAATTATTTCTAATAAAGCGTTTATTGTAGTATAGCTTATGTCATACGGGAACTGTTCAGCTGCTATTTGTGATAAAGACCCGGTGCCCTTTTCGAACAGTATTTCAGACATGCACGAGAACCCATAAGCGGAAATTTAGAGACAAATAATATGCCAGGTTCTGGGTTTAGCACGATGAATCATCAATACATGTTATGGTTGTAAAACAACAAATACATTGCTTATTAGTAAAATGTAAAACATACAGTATTTCCAATCTTTCATTTCTTCGGATACCACATCCACTGTGAAGAGGTACTCACAGCAAACTGAAAAAACAGCAAATATATTACAAATTCAATGGCAAATATTGACACCGTGTACCTGTGAATGACGTCACCGTGTTTACATACTGTATTCCCCAGTAAAACATTACAGTATACCCCACCTTCAGTTTGCAATTGCCTGACTTGTTATATCATATATTTTCTACACATCAACTATTGTTCATTTTTCGTTTCGGTAAAATTCATTTTCATGACAGGCAGTGTATATAGTGTCATGACAGGCAGTGTATATAGTGTCATGACAGGCAGTGTATATAGTGTCATGACAGGCAGTGTATATAGTTTTGTATATAGTGTCTAGTTTTTGTGTTTTTTGACTTATTTAGTTAGCATTACTACATTCGCCTATTTACGTAAATACAACTTTATCAGTGAAAGGATAGGCACTCCAATGTAATATGTGTTTGCATTACCACTGAGCTTGAAATGTTAAAATAGTATATATTTTATATTAGTCTCTTCGTATTCTCTAAGATTCAGCGTGTTTGTGTGTGTGTGTGTTTTACGTTTATTCATCGTCGCTACCGGTTGCCCATATGAGCGACGCCTCCTGAAGAGATTAGTCATTTTAGATTGTGGAGGATAGTTCAATGATTCAGACATAGACACATCCCAGAGTATCCTCTGGTTCTTTTACTTGTACGGTGTAAAGCACCGACACGAGGCCTCCGTTTAATGTCCCATCTGAATCACTGTTAATTTTATATGGATCAGACGGGGGATCGAACCTGAGATCCCTGGATTACCAGTGCAGCGTGTTACCACTGGATTATACATTCCGTATAATTATAGCGGTGTATTTGTTTGTCGAAAGTTAGTTTAATCTACGTCATATGTACGTCATTGTTATTGCCTGTTTCAGACCTGGAAAACGTGGCTCTTGGTAAACAAGCTTATCAGACTGATGATACTAATGATGGTGGTGGAGAAGCGCGTCTAGCGGTGGATGGTGGGCTCTCACAATATTGGGCTGACGGTTCGTGCACCCTGACAGAGTCTACAGCTGACTCATATTGGGGAGTTGACCTTGGTGTTATATATGTCATAGACCACGTGATCATATATGAAAGAAGTGATCCTTGTTGCAGTACGTGTCTTTTTGTGTTCTTATTGAGGACAACGTTCAATGCTTAAATTTGCTTAAAGCGACTTTACATCGCCAAAAGCTAAACAATGCATCTGTGTCGGTATAAATATAATTGTTATTACACGTTCTTCCGTAATTATTTGAATACTTAATGTTCGAGAATTATGCGATCTTCAAACTCGCAAAAGTGAAAGTAGGAATTTCCGAAACGGTAAACACGATGCCAAAGGGAAATGTGCTTATTTCTCAATCCTACTATTCAACGGAGGTAATATATCGTGATACGGTCGCTTAGATGTATGCTAATGCAGATTACTCCGACAATAAGTATGTGCGGGTTTAAAGGCCTGCAGGTTGACCTATATTTGACCTTAAATACACGAGGAATAGCGGTACAAATCTGACGGTCGACGCACTAAACACACGAGGAATAGCGGTACAAATCTGACGGTCGACGCACATCGTATTTGCCACATGCGAGGCCCTGCATGGTATACATCTAATACATGAGCACCACTTATATCTATTATGACCCACGTACATATCAGAGGTTATAAATTGCTGAAATTGAAGTTCTGTATTTTTATAGTACTTACAACTGGTATAAACAATTCAACTCCACTTATGGCCCAAATAAGGCTGGTTGCGCGGGTTAGGCAGCCAGTTCCTGCATTGCTGTACCACACATTCAGGCATCAGTTCCCTCTTATGCCAAGTACAGTCTCCTCTTCTAGCCGCTACTTTTCTCTCTATATATCTGACATCTTTCCATGCGCCACAATTATATAGCATTGCCCAAAACCTCCTGTATAGAAGCTTTCTCTCATGTGAATTTAGATTATGCGGTGGACGATTATTAGCAGGCCACCAAAGTTGTTTGTTCTGTTCATTTATTATGCAAGGGGAACACAAGCACAGTGGACACTCAGCAACACCTTCAGCATGCTGAGGCATAGGGGGAGGTACGTAAGCAGCCTCTGCAACGGGCATGGCGGTGGCTGTTTCTTCTATTTTCATCTCTACGTCCCAGTTCTTATTTTGCAAGAACGTCAGCAATTCTTTTCTCTGCTCATCAGTTACATACATTGTTATTTTACTCAATGGCATCTTGTAGAAATCGGCAGAATATGTGTAATACTCGTATGTTCAAGAGATTATAATTATAATATTATACATGTACTCATAGCATTCACTGTGATTATTATGTAGCATCAATATCGGTAAACACACACTGACACAGAGAAATATTTAAAATATAACAGAAAACTTGCGAATAATACTGTAGATATATAATTAAATGAAGTATGAAGGTTACCATATAACGAACACATATAGTTTATTCATATAAATACATACATATTATATACATGCATACAAATTATCAGTCTCAGTGATTACGCTACGGCTGATGAGGCACCTACATAACATGTAATCTATGTCCCTGGGCTGATCTGGATTATGTAGTTTGAATACTCATAACTATCAATTTTCTTTACAATCAATAATATACGTTTACTTAAATTGTCAGGGCCTCATTTTGACTAATTCTCAGCTCACAGAGTGATCGTGCATATTAACCGTTAGAAAATACCTACATACGCCAAATTATACTAAATGTACTGCTACATTGTTGATACAAGCCACTAATCACATGGAACAGGTAGTAAAGTATAAATCTTTACAATTGGACGGGGTCAAACTGCAGGCCTTTAAATGGTAAGATATAACTGTAAATGTGTACGAAACTCTTTGCCATTATTGATAACTCATCTTTATTCATAACACGTCGTATGCGACGTTTATTTATTAGTTGAAATACCCAGTTTCTGTGGCAAATAATTTGGGTGTGTATACTATGGAATAAGAAATCACAATGTGTAATCATTTTATATATCGATATACAAGCACATTTCATAAAAAATTTAAAATGTTATAATCAGGAGTGAAACCATTTTATTTATTCGAATGTTCTGATTTTGAAGTCAATAATCATTAGTTTGTTATGTCCGTTGTGTAGCTATACATTAGTGAGATATATAGGATCTTGCATGAGTTGGGATTTCATACAATCTTTTATGAAACGAGTTTTTAAATGTTCCTATTAAGAGAGCCTTTTGACGAGCTTATTAGCAACATTCGAAAACGAGTTTCATAAAATATGGTAGGAAACCATCACGCGTGTAAGATCCTTTTTATGATAAATGATATCACATTACCATAGCGTGCTCGTTTTAATAAATAATGTTGCTACTTTCATTTAGGCGCTAAATGTCATCGTAAATTGTCATGACGTCACTATAATTATATTTATGTTTTAAACATAGTTGTATTTGCTGACGATACTTCTCTTAAATCGTCATTTATCTTATCATCTCTCAACCAATGAGAATCAGTTCCGGCCACACATGTGTACATATAAGACAAGACCGATATATTGCAAATAATGTTGACTTGTTTCAAATATGATTCGAGGAGAAGAATTGTCTTTCATTCTAATCCATTTTCTGTATTTTGTGATGTATGCATTGCATTTGTTCAATAGTTTATACAAATTTGTTTTAGCTCGATTGCGAAATAAGTTCTTTCAACTTATATTAATCACTCTCGAGACCTCATTCCTGATGGAATCCATCGCCAAGACGGAGAGAGAAGAGGCAATGTGGAATTTAGATGCCTTGCCTAAGGGCACAATCGTAATTATTATAATT
>JABXNX010000209.1:9635-43550 GCA_014843695.1 Archivesica marissinica | reverse complement strand
ATCCACTGTACTAGACTAAGCTAGACCCACATCCACAGTACTAGACTAAGCTAGATCCACATCCACTGTACTAGACTAAGCTAGACCCACATCCACTGTACTAGACTAAGCTAGACCCACATCCATTGTACTAGACTAAGCTAGACCCACATCCACTGTACTAGACTAAGCTAGACCCACATCCACGGTACTAGACTAAGCTAGACCCACATCCACGGTACTAGACTAAGCTAGATTCACATCCACGGTACTAGACTAAGCTAGATCCACATCCACTGTACTAGACTAAGCTAGACCCACATCCACAGTACTAGACTAAGCTAGACCCACATCCACTGTACTAGAAACTAAGCTAGACCCACATCCACGGTACTAGACTAAGCTAGACCCACATCCACAGTACTAGACTAAGCTAGACCCACATCCATGGTACTAGACTAAGCTAGACCCACATCCACTGTACTAGACTAAGCTAGACCCACATCCACTGTACTAGACTAAGCTAGACCCACATCCACAATACTAGACTAAGCTAGACCCACATCCACGGTACTAGACTAAGCTAGACCCACATCCACGGTACTAGACTAAGCTAGACCCACATCCACTGTACTAGACTAAGCTAGACCCACATCCACGATACTAGACTAAGCTAGACCCACATCCACGGTACTAGACTAAGCTAGACCCACATCCACAGTACTAGACTAAGCTAGACCCACATCCACGGTACTAGACTAAGCTAGATTCACATCCACGGTACTAGACTAAGCTAGACCCACATCCACGGTACTAGACTAAGCTAGACCCACATCCACGGTACTAGACTAAGCTAGACCCACATCCACGATACTAGACTAAGCTAGACCCACATCCACTGTACTAGACAAAGCTAGACCCACATCCACGGTACTAGACTAAGCTAGACCCACATCCACGATACTAGACTAAGCTAGACCCACATCCACGATACTAGACTAAGCTAGATTCACATCCACGATACTAGACTAAGCTAGATTCACATCCACGGTACTAGACTAAGCTAGACCCACATCCACAGTACTAGACTAAGCTAGATTCACATCCACTGTACTAGACTAAGCTAGACCCACATCCACAGTACTAGACTAAGCTATACCCACATCCACGGTACTAGACTAATCTAGATTCACATCCACTGTACTAGACTAAGCTAGACCCACATACACTGTACTAGACTAAGCTAGATTCACATCCGCTGTACTAGACTAAGCTAGACCCACATCCACGGTACTAGACTAAGCTAGATTCACATCCACTGTACTAGACTAAGCTAGACCCACATCCACGGTAATAGACTAAGCTAGATTCACATCCACGGTACTAGCCTAAGCTAGACCCACATCCACTGTACTAGACTAAGCCAGACTCACATCCACGGTACTAGACTAAGCTAGACCCACATCCACTGTACTAGACCAAGCTAGACCCACATCCACAGTACTAGACTAAGCTAGATTCACATCCACGGTACTAGACTAAGCTAGACCCACATCCATGGTACTAGACTAAGCTAGACCCACATCCACGGTACTAGACTAAGCTAGACCCACATTCACGGTACTAGACTAAGCTAGATTCATATCCACTGTACTAGACAAAGCTAGACCCACATCCACTGTACTAGACTAAGCTAGACCCACATCCATGTACTAGACTAAGCCAGACCCACATACACTGTACATATACTAAGCTAGACCCACATCCACGATACTAGAATAAGCTAGACCCACATCCACTATACTAGACTAAGCTAGATTCACATCCACGGTACTAGACTAAGCTAGATAACACCACACAACAAAAACACCACAACAACAACAACCCACACCACACAACAACAAACACCACACAACAACAACCCACACCAACACAACAACAACACACCACAACAAAACACCCACACCAACAACAACAACCCACACCACACAACAACAACTCACATCCACTGTACTAGACTAAGCTAGACCCACATCCACAGTACTAGACTAAGCTAGATTCACATCCACTGTACTAGACTAAGCTAGACCAACAACAACCCACACCACCACACCACACAACAACAACCACACCACGTACTAGACTAAGCTAGACCCACATCCACAGTACTAGACTAAGCTAGACCCACATCCAAATACTAGACTAAGCTAGACCCACATCCACAGTACTAGACTAAGCTAGACCCACATCCACGTACTAGAAAGCTAGACCCACATCCACTGTACTAGACTAAGCTAGACCAAATCCACAAGTACTAGACTAAGCTAGACCCAAATCCACAATACTAGACTAAGCTAGACCCACATCCACAGTACTAGACTAAGCTAGACCCACATCCACTGTACTAGACTAAGCTAGACCCACATCCACGTACTAGACTAAGCTAGACCCACATCCACATACTAGACTAAGCTAGATTCACATCCATGATACTAGACTAAGCTAGATTCACATCCACTGTACTAGACTAAGCTAGGCCCACATCCACTGACAACAACAACCACAACAAGCTAGACACATCCACGGTACTAGACTAAGCTAGACCCACATCCACTGTACTAGACTAAGCTAGACCCACATCCACGGTACTAGACTAAGCTAGACCCACATCCACGGTACTAGACTAAGCTAGATTCACATCCACGATACTAGACTAAGCTAGATTCACATCCACGGTACTAGACTAAGGTAGATCCACATCCACTGTACTAGACTAAGCTAGACCCACATCCACAGTACTAGACTAAGCTAGACCCACATCCACTGTACTAGACTAAGCTAGACCCACACCCACAGTACTAGACTAAGCTAGACCCACATCCACTGTACTAGACTAAGCTAGACCCACATCCACTGTACTAGACTAAGCTAGACCCAAATCCACAGTACTAGACTAAGCTAGACCCACATCCACAGTACAAGACTAAGCTAGACCCACATCCACTGTACTAGACTAAGCTAGACCCACATCCACAGTACTAGACTAAGCTAGACCCACATCCACTGTACTAGATTAAACTAGACCCACATCCACTGTACTAGACTAAGCTAGACCCACATCCACTGTACTAGACTAAGCTAGACCCACATCCACTGTACTAGATTAAGCTAGATTCACATCCACTGTACTAGACTAAGCTAGATTCACATCCACTGTACTAGACTAAGCTAGACCCACATCCACTGTACTAGACTAAGCTAGACCCACATCCATGGTAATAGACTAAGCTAGATTCACATCCACGATACTAGACTAAGCTAGATTCACATCCACGATACTAGACTAAGCTAGATTCACATCCATGGTACTAGACTAAGCTAGACCCACATCCACAGTACTAGACTAAGCTAGACCCACATCCACGGTACTAGACTAAGCTAGACCCACATCCACGATACTAGACTAAGCTAGATTCACATCCACGGTACTAGACTAAGCTAGATTCACATCCACAGTACTAGACTAAGCTAGACCCACATCCATGGTAATAGACTAAGCTAGACCCACATCCATGGTAATAGACTAAGCTAGATTCACATCCACGATACTAGACTAAGCTAGATTCACATCCATGATACTAGACTAAGCTAGATTCACATCCACTGTACTAGACTAAGCTAGGCCCACATCCACTGTACTAGACTAAGCTAGATTCACATCCACGTGTACTAGACTAAGCTAGACCCACATCCACGGTACTAGACTAAGCTAGACCCACATCCACGGTACTAGACTAAGCTAGACCCACATCCACGGTACTAGACTAAGCTAGACCCACATCCACGGTACTAGACTAAGCTAGACCCACATCCACGGTACTAGACTAAGCTAGACCCACATCCACGGTACTAGACTAAGCTAGACCCACATCCAAGATACTAGACTAAGCTAGATTCACATCCATGGTACTAGACTAAGCTAGACCCACATCCACTGTACTAGACAAAGCTAGACCCACATCCATGATACTAGACTAAGCTAGATTCACATTCACGGTACTAGACTAAGCTAGACCCACATCCACGATAATAGACTAAGCTAGATTCACATCCACGATACTAGACTAAGCTAGATTCACATCCACGGTACTAGACTAAGCTAGATTCACATCCACGGTACTAGACTAAGCTAGACCCACATCCACAGTACTAGACTAAGCTAGATTCACATCCACTGTACTAGACTAAGCTAGACCCACATCCACGGTACTATACTAAGCTAGACCCACATCCACTGTACTAGACTAAGCTAGACCCACATCCACAGTACTAGACTAAGCTAGACCCACATCCACTGTACTAGACTAAGCTAGACCCACACCCACAGTACTAGACTAAGCTAGACCCACATCCACTGTACTAGACTAAGCTAGACCCACATCCACTGTACTAGACTAAGCTAGACCCACATCCACAGTACTAGACTAAGCTAGACCCACATCCACAGTACTAGACTAAGCTAGACCCACATCCACTGTACTAGACTAAGCTAGACCCACATCCACTGTACTAGATTAAGCTAGACCCACATCCACTGTACTAGACTAAGCTAGACCCACATCCACTGTACTAGACTAAGCTAGACCCACATCCACTGTACTAGACTAAGCTAGACCCACATCCACTGTACTAGATTAAGCTAGATTCACATCCACTGTACTAGACTAAGCTAGACCCACATCCACTGTACTAGACTAAGCTAGATTCACATCCACAATACTAGACTAAGCTAGATTCACATCCACTGTACTAGACTAAGCTAGACCCACATCCACTGTACTAGACTAAGCTAGATTCACATCCACCGTACTAGACCCACATCCACGGTACTAGACTAAGCTAGACCCACATCCACGGTACTAGACTAAGCTAGACCCACATCCACGATACTAGACTAAGCTAGACCCACATCCATGGTACTAGACTAAGCTAGACCCACATCCACGGTACTAGACTAAGCTAAACCCACATCCACGGTACTAGACTAAGCTAGACCCACATCCACGATACTAGACTAAGCTAGACCCACATCCACGGTACTAGACTAAGCTAGATTTACATCCACGGTACTAGACTAAGCTAGACCCACATCCACTGTACTAGACAAAGCTAGACCCACATCCACGGTACTAGACTAAGCTAGACCCACATTCACGATACTAGACTAAGCTAGATTCACATCCACGATACTAGACTAAGCTAGATTCACATCCACGATACTAGACTAAGCTAGATTCACATCCATGGTACTAGACTAAGCTAGACCCACATCCACAGTACTAGACTAAGCTAGATTCACATCCACTGTACTAGACTAAGCTAGACCCACATCCACAGTACTAGACTAAGCTATACCCACATCCACGGTACTAGACTAAGCTAGATTCACATCCACTGTACTAGACTAAGCTAGACCCACATCCACTGTACTAGACTAAGCTAGATTCACATCCACTGTACTAGACTAAGCTAGACCCACATCCACGTACTAGACTAAGCTAGACCCACATCCACGTACTAGACTAAGCTAGACCCACATCCACGGTACTAGACTAAGCTAGATTCACATCCACTGTACTAGACTAAGCTAGACCCACATCCACTGTACTAGACTAAGCTAGACCCACATCCACGTACTAGACTAAGCTAGACCCACATCCACTGTACTAAACTAAGCTAGACCCACATCCACGATACTAGACTAAGCTAGACCCACATCCACTGTACTAGACTAAGCTAGATCCACATCCACGTACTAGACTAAGCTAGACCCACATCCACTGTACTAGACTAAGCTAGACCCACATCCACGGTACTAGACTAAGCTAGACCCACATCCACGGTACTAGACTAAGCTAGATGTACATCCACGGTACTAGACTAAGTCAGACCCACATCCAAGGCACTAGACTAAGCTAGATTCACATCCACAGTACTAGATTAAGCTGGACCCACATCCATGGTACTAGACTAAGCTAGACCCACATCCACTGTACTAGACTAAGCTAGACTCACATCCACTGTACTAGACTAAGCTAGACCCACATCCACAGTACTAGACTAAGCTAGATCCACATCCACTATACTAGACTAAGCATAGACCCACATCCATGGTAATAGACTAAGCTAGACCCACATTCATTGTACTAGACTAAGCTAGACTCACATCCATTGTACTAGACTAAGCTAGACCCACATCCATAGTACTAGACTAAGCATAGACCCACATCCACGGTACTAGACTAAGCTAGAGTCACATCCACGGTACTAGACTAAGCTAGATTCACATCCACTGTACTAGACTAAGCTAGACCCACATCCACAGTACTAGACTAAGCTAGACCCACATTCACTGTACTAGAATACTAAGCTAGACCAACATCCACGGTACTAGACTAAGCTAGACCCACATCCACAGTACTAGACGAAGCTAGATTCACATCCATGGTAATAGACTAAGCTAGATTCACATCCACTGTACTAGACTAAGCTAGACCCACATCCACTGTACTAGACTAAGCTAGACCCACATCCACAATACTAGACTAAGCTAGACCCACATCCACGGTACTAGACCAAGCTAGACCCAAATCCACGGTACTAGACTAAGCTAGACCCACATCCACGGTACTAGACTAAGCTAGACCCACATCCACGATACTAGACTAAGCTAGATTCACATTCACGGTACTAGACTAAGCTAGATTCACATCCACTGTACTAGACTAAGCTAGATTCACATCCACGGTACTAGACTAAGCTAAACCCACATCCACGGTACTAGACTAAGCTAGACCCACATCCACGATACTAGACTAAGCTAGACCCACATCCACGGTACTAGACTAAGCTAGATTTACATCCACGGTACTAGACTAAGCTAGACCCACATCCACTGTACTAGACAAAGCTAGACCCACATCCACGGTACTAGACTAAGCTAGACCCACATTCACGATACTAGACTAAGCTAGATTCACATCCACGATACTAGACTAAGCTAGATTCACATCCACGATACTAGACTAAGCTAGATTCACATCCATGGTACTAGACTAAGCTAGACCCACATCCACAGTACTAGACTAAGCTAGATTCACATCCACTGTACTAGACTAAGCTAGACCCACATCCACAGTACTAGACTAAGCTATACCCACATCCACGGTACTAGACTAATCTAGATTCACATCCACTGTACTAGACTAAGCTAGACCCACATACACTGTACTAGACTAAGCTAGATTCACATCCGCTGTACTAGACTAAGCTAGACCCACATCCACGGTACTAGACTAAGCTAGATTCACATCCACTGTACTAGACTAAGCTAGACCCACATCCACGGTAATAGACTAAGCTAGATTCACATCCACGGTACTAGCCTAAGCTAGACCCACATCCACTGTACTAGACTAAGCCAGACTCACATCCACGGTACTAGACTAAGCTAGACCCACATCCACTGTACTAGACCAAGCTAGACCCACATCCACAGTACTAGACTAAGCTAGATTCACATTCACGGTACTAGACTAAGCTAGACCCACATCCATGGTACTAGACTAAGCTAGACCCACATCCACGGTACTAGACTAAGCTAGACCCACATTCACGGTACTAGACTAAGCTAGATTCATATCCACTGTACTAGACGAAGCTAGACCCACATCCACTGTACTAGACTAAGCTAGACCCACATCCATGGTACTAGACTAAGTTAGACCCACATTCACTGTACTAATATACTAAGCTAGACCCACATCCACGATACTAGACTAAGCTAGACCCACATCCACTGTACTAGACTAAGGTAGATGCACATCCATGGTACTAGACTAAGCTAGATGAACATCCACTGTACTAGACTAAGGTAGATGTACATCCACAGTACTAGACTAAGCTAGACCCACATCCACGGTACTAGACTAAGCTAGATGTACATCCACGGTACTAGACTAAGTCAGACCCACATCCAAGGCACTAGACTAAGCTAGATTCACATCCACAGTACTAGATTAAGCTGGACCCACATCCATGGTACTAGACTAAGCTAGACCCACATCCACTGTACTAGACTAAGCTAGACTCACATCCACTGTACTAGACTAAGCTAGACCCACATCCACAGTACTAGACTAAGCTAGATCCACATCCACTATACTAGACTAAGCATAGACCCACATCCATGGTAATAGACTAAGCTAGACCCACATCCATTGTACTAGACTAAGCTAGACTCACATCCATTGTACTAGACTAAGCTAGACCCACATCCATAGTACTAGACTAAGCATAGACCCACATCCACGGTACTAGACTAAGCTAGAGTCACATCCACGGTACTAGACTAAGCTAGATTCACATCCACTGTACTAGACTAAGCTAGACCCACATCCACAGTACTAGACTAAGCTAGACCCACATTCACTGTACTAGAATACTAAGCTTGACCAACATCCACGGTACTAGACTAAGCTAGACCCACATCCACAGTACTAGACGAAGCTAGATTCACATCCATGGTAATAGACTAAGCTAGATTCACATCCACTGTACTAGACTAAGCTAGACCCACATCCACTGTACTAGACTAAGCTAGACCCACATCCACAATACTAGACTAAGCTAGACCCACATCCACGGTACTAGACTAAGCTAGACCCAAATCCACGGTACTAGACTAAGCTAGATTCACATTCACGGTACTAGACTAAGCTAGATGCACATCCACAGTACTAGACTAAGCTAGACCCACATCCATGGTAATAGACTAAGCTAGATTCACATCCACGATACTAGATTAAGCTAGATTCACATCCATGATACTAGACTAAGCTAGATTCACATCCACTGTACTAGACTAAGCTAGGCCCACATCCACTGTACTAGACTAAGCTAGACCAACATCCACGATACTAGACTAAGCTAGATTCACATCCACGGTACTAGACTAAGCTAGACACACATCCACTGTACTAGACTAAGCTAGACCCACATCCACTGTACTAGACTAAGCTAGACCCACATCCACGGTACTAGACTAAGCTAGATTCACATCCACGATACTAGACTAAGCTAGATTCACATCCACGGTACTAGACTAAGGTAGATCCACATCCACTGTACTAGACTAAGCTAGACCCACATCCACAGTACTAGACTAAGCTAGACCCACATCCACTGTACTAGACTAAGCTAGACCCACACCCACAGTACTAGACTAAGCTAGACCCACATCCACTGTACTAGACTAAGCTAGACCCACATCCACTGTACTAGACTAAGCTAGACCCAAATCCACAGTACTAGACTAAGCTAGACCCACATCCACAGTACAAGACTAAGCTAGACCCACATCCACTGTACTAGACTAAGCTAGACCCACATCCACAGTACTAGACTAAGCTAGACCCACATCCACTGTACTAGATTAAACTAGACCCACATCCACTGTACTAGACTAAGCTAGACCCACATCCACTGTACTAGACTAAGCTAGACCCACATCCACTGTACTAGATTAAGCTAGATTCACATCCACTGTACTAGACTAAGCTAGATTCACATCCACTGTACTAGACTAAGCTAGACCCACATCCACTGTACTAGACTAAGCTAGACCCACATCCATGGTAATAGACTAAGCTAGATTCACATCCACGATACTAGACTAAGCTAGATTCACATCCACGATACTAGACTAAGCTAGATTCACATCCATGGTACTAGACTAAGCTAGACCCACATCCACAGTACTAGACTAAGCTAGACCCACATCCACGGTACTAGACTAAGCTAGACCCACATCCACGATACTAGACTAAGCTAGATTCACATCCACGGTACTAGACTAAGCTAGATTCACATCCACAGTACTAGACTAAGCTAGACCCACATCCATGGTAATAGACTAAGCTAGACCCACATCCATGGTAATAGACTAAGCTAGATTCACATCCACGATACTAGACTAAGCTAGATTCACATCCATGATACTAGACTAAGCTAGATTCACATCCACTGTACTAGACTAAGCTAGGCCCACATCCACTGTACTAGACTAAGCTAGATTCACATCCACGTGTACTAGACTAAGCTAGACCCACATCCACGGTACTAGACTAAGCTAGACCCACATCCACGGTACTAGACTAAGCTAGACCCACATCCACTGTACTAGACTAAGCTAGACCCACATCCACGGTACTAGACTAAGCTAGACCCACATCCACGGTACTAGACTAAGCTAGACCCACATCCACGGTACTAGACTAAGCTAGACCCACATCCAAGATACTAGACTAAGCTAGATTCACATCCACGGTACTAGACTAAGCTAGACCCACATCCACTGTACTAGACAAAGCTAGACCCACATCCATGATACTAGACTAAGCTAGATTCACATTCACGGTACTAGACTAAGCTAGACCCACATCCACGATACTAGACTAAGCTAGATTCACATCCACGATACTAGACTAAGCTAGATTCACATCCACGGTACTAGACTAAGCTAGATTCACATCCACGGTACTAGACTAAGCTAGACCCACATCCACAGTACTAGACTAAGCTAGATTCACATCCACTGTACTAGACTAAGCTAGACCCACATCCACAGTACTAGACTAAGCTAGACCCACATCCACTGTACTAGACTAAGCTAGACCCACATCCACAGTACTAGACTAAGCTAGACCCACATCCACTGTACTAGACTAAGCTAGACCCACATCCACTGTACTAGACTAAGCTAGACCCAAATCCACAGTACTAGACTAAGCTAGACCCACATCCACAGTACAAGACTAAGCTAGACCCACATCCACTGTACTAGACTAAGCTAGACCCACATCCACAGTACTAGACTAAGCTAGACCCACATCCACTGTACTAGACTAAGCTAGACCCACATCCACTGTACTAGATTAAGCTAGACCCACATCCACTGTACTAGACTAAGCTAGACCCACATCCACTGTACTAGACTAAGCTAGACCCACATCCACTGTACTAGACTAAGCTAGACCCACATCCACTGTACTAGACTAAGCTAGATTCACATCCACTGTACTAGACTAAGCTAGACCCACATCCACTGTACTAGACTAAGCTAGATTCACATCCACAATACTAGACTAAGCTAGATTCACATCCACTGTACTAGACTAAGCTAGACCCACATCCACTGTACTAGACTAAGCTAGATTCACATCCACCATACTAGACCCACATCCACGGTACTAGACTAAGCTAGACCCACATCCACGGTACTAGACTAAGCTAGACCCACATCCACGATACTAGACTAAGCTAGACCCACATCCATGGTACTAGACTAAGCTAGACCCACATCCACGGTACTAGACTAAGCTAAACCCACATCCACGGTACTAGACTAAGCTAGACCCACATCCACGATACTAGACTAAGCTAGACCCACATCCACGGTACTAGACTAAGCTAGATTTACATCCACGGTACTAGACTAAGCTAGACCCACATCCACTGTACTAGACAAAGCTAGACCCACATCCACGGTACTAGACTAAGCTAGACCCACATTCACGATACTAGACTAAGCTAGATTCACATCCACGATACTAGACTAAGCTAGATTCACATCCACGATACTAGACTAAGCTAGATTCACATCCATGGTACTAGACTAAGCTAGACCCACATCCACAGTACTAGACTAAGCTAGATTCACATCCACTGTACTAGACTAAGCTAGACCCACATCCACAGTACTAGACTAAGCTATACCCACATCCACGGTACTAGACTAATCTAGATTCACATCCACTGTACTAGACTAAGCTAGACCCACATACACTGTACTAGACTAAGCTAGATTCACATCCGCTGTACTAGACTAAGCTAGACCCACATCCACGGTACTAGACTAAGCTAGACCCACATCCACGGTACTAGACTAAGCTAGACCCACATTCACGGTACTAGACTAAGCTAGATTCATATCCACTGTACTAGACGAAGCTAGACCCACATCCACTGTACTAGACTAAGCTAGACCCACATCCATGGTACTAGACTAAGTTAGACCCACATTCACTGTACTAATATACTAAGCTAGACCCACATCCACGATACTAGACTAAGCTAGACCCACATCCACTGTACTAGACTAAGGTAGATGCACATCCATGGTACTAGACTAAGCTAGATGAACATCCACTGTACTAGACTAAGGTAGATGTACATCCACAGTACTAGACTAAGCTAGACCCACATCCACGGTACTAGACTAAGCTAGATGTACATCCACGGTACTAGACTAAGTCAGACCCACATCCAAGGCACTAGACTAAGCTAGATTCACATCCACAGTACTAGATTAAGCTGGACCCACATCCATGGTACTAGACTAAGCTAGACCCACATCCACTGTACTAGACTAAGCTAGACTCACATCCACTGTACTAGACTAAGCTAGACCCACATCCACAGTACTAGACTAAGCTAGATCCACATCCACTATACTAGACTAAGCATAGACCCACATCCATGGTAATAGACTAAGCTAGACCCACATTCATTGTACTAGACTAAGCTAGACTCACATCCATTGTACTAGACTAAGCTAGACCCACATCCATAGTACTAGACTAAGCATAGACCCACATCCACGGTACTAGACTAAGCTAGAGTCACATCCACGGTACTAGACTAAGCTAGATTCACATCCACTGTACTAGACTAAGCTAGACCCACATCCACAGTACTAGACTAAGCTAGACCCACATTCACTGTACTAGAATACTAAGCTAGACCAACATCCACGGTACTAGACTAAGCTAGACCCACATCCACAGTACTAGACGAAGCTAGATTCACATCCATGGTAATAGACTAAGCTAGATTCACATCCACTGTACTAGACTAAGCTAGACCCACATCCACTGTACTAGACTAAGCTAGACCCACATCCACAATACTAGACTAAGCTAGACCCACATCCACGGTACTAGACCAAGCTAGACCCAAATCCACGGTACTAGACTAAGCTAGACCCACATCCACGGTACTAGACTAAGCTAGACCCACATCCACGATACTAGACTAAGCTAGATTCACATTCACGGTACTAGACTAAGCTAGATTCACATCCACTGTACTAGACTAAGCTAGATTCACATCCACGGTACTAGACTAAGCTAAACCCACATCCACGGTACTAGACTAAGCTAGACCCACATCCACGATACTAGACTAAGCTAGACCCACATCCACGGTACTAGACTAAGCTAGATTTACATCCACGGTACTAGACTAAGCTAGACCCACATCCACTGTACTAGACAAAGCTAGACCCACATCCACGGTACTAGACTAAGCTAGACCCACATTCACGATACTAGACTAAGCTAGATTCACATCCACGATACTAGACTAAGCTAGATTCACATCCACGATACTAGACTAAGCTAGATTCACATCCATGGTACTAGACTAAGCTAGACCCACATCCACAGTACTAGACTAAGCTAGATTCACATCCACTGTACTAGACTAAGCTAGACCCACATCCACAGTACTAGACTAAGCTATACCCACATCCACGGTACTAGACTAATCTAGATTCACATCCACTGTACTAGACTAAGCTAGACCCACATACACTGTACTAGACTAAGCTAGATTCACATCCGCTGTACTAGACTAAGCTAGACCCACATCCACGGTACTAGACTAAGCTAGATTCACATCCACTGTACTAGACTAAGCTAGACCCACATCCACGGTAATAGACTAAGCTAGATTCACATCCACGGTACTAGCCTAAGCTAGACCCACATCCACTGTACTAGACTAAGCCAGACTCACATCCACGGTACTAGACTAAGCTAGACCCACATCCACTGTACTAGACCAAGCTAGACCCACATCCACAGTACTAGACTAAGCTAGATTCACATTCACGGTACTAGACTAAGCTAGACCCACATCCATGGTACTAGACTAAGCTAGACCCACATCCACGGTACTAGACTAAGCTAGACCCACATTCACGGTACTAGACTAAGCTAGATTCATATCCACTGTACTAGACGAAGCTAGACCCACATCCACTGTACTAGACTAAGCTAGACCCACATCCATGGTACTAGACTAAGTTAGACCCACATTCACTGTACTAATATACTAAGCTAGACCCACATCCACGATACTAGACTAAGCTAGACCCACATCCACTGTACTAGACTAAGGTAGATGCACATCCATGGTACTAGACTAAGCTAGATGAACATCCACTGTACTAGACTAAGGTAGATGTACATCCACAGTACTAGACTAAGCTAGACCCACATCCATGGTACTAGACTAAGCTAGATGTACATCCACGGTACTAGACTAAGTCAGACCCACATCCAAGGCACTAGACTAAGCTAGATTCACATCCACAGTACTAGATTAAGCTGGACCCACATCCATGGTACTAGACTAAGCTAGACCCACATCCACTGTACTAGACTAAGCTAGACTCACATCCACTGTACTAGACTAAGCTAGACCCACATCCACAGTACTAGACTAAGCTAGATCCACATCCACTATACTAGACTAAGCATAGACCCACATCCATGGTAATAGACTAAGCTAGACCCACATCCATTGTACTAGACTAAGCTAGACTCACATCCATTGTACTAGACTAAGCTAGACCCACATCCATAGTACTAGACTAAGCATAGACCCACATCCACGGTACTAGACTAAGCTAGAGTCACATCCACGGTACTAGACTAAGCTAGATTCACATCCACTGTACTAGACTAAGCTAGACCCACATCCACAGTACTAGACTAAGCTAGACCCACATTCACTGTACTAGAATACTAAGCTTGACCAACATCCACGGTACTAGACTAAGCTAGACCCACATCCACAGTACTAGACGAAGCTAGATTCACATCCATGGTAATAGACTAAGCTAGATTCACATCCACTGTACTAGACTAAGCTAGACCCACATCCACTGTACTAGACTAAGCTAGACCCACATCCACAATACTAGACTAAGCTAGACCCACATCCACGGTACTAGACTAAGCTAGACCCAAATCCACGGTACTAGACTAAGCTAGATTCACATTCACGGTACTAGACTAAGCTAGATGCACATCCACAGTACTAGACTAAGCTAGACCCACATCCATGGTAATAGACTAAGCTAGATTCACATCCACGATACTAGATTAAGCTAGATTCACATCCATGATACTAGACTAAGCTAGATTCACATCCACTGTACTAGACTAAGCTAGGCCCACATCCACTGTACTAGACTAAGCTAGACCAACATCCACGATACTAGACTAAGCTAGATTCACATCCACGGTACTAGACTAAGCTAGACACACATCCACTGTACTAGACTAAGCTAGACCCACATCCACTGTACTAGACTAAGCTAGACCCACATCCACGGTACTAGACTAAGCTAGATTCACATCCACGATACTAGACTAAGCTAGATTCACATCCACGGTACTAGACTAAGGTAGATCCACATCCACTGTACTAGACTAAGCTAGACCCACATCCACAGTACTAGACTAAGCTAGACCCACATCCACTGTACTAGACTAAGCTAGACCCACACCCACAGTACTAGACTAAGCTAGACCCACATCCACTGTACTAGACTAAGCTAGACCCACATCCACTGTACTAGACTAAGCTAGACCCAAATCCACAGTACTAGACTAAGCTAGACCCACATCCACAGTACAAGACTAAGCTAGACCCACATCCACTGTACTAGACTAAGCTAGACCCACATCCACAGTACTAGACTAAGCTAGACCCACATCCACTGTACTAGATTAAACTAGACCCACATCCACTGTACTAGACTAAGCTAGACCCACATCCACTGTACTAGACTAAGCTAGACCCACATCCACTGTACTAGATTAAGCTAGATTCACATCCACTGTACTAGACTAAGCTAGATTCACATCCACTGTACTAGACTAAGCTAGACCCACATCCACTGTACTAGACTAAGCTAGACCCACATCCATGGTAATAGACTAAGCTAGATTCACATCCACGATACTAGACTAAGCTAGATTCACATCCACGATACTAGACTAAGCTAGATTCACATCCATGGTACTAGACTAAGCTAGACCCACATCCACAGTACTAGACTAAGCTAGACCCACATCCACGGTACTAGACTAAGCTAGACCCACATCCACGATACTAGACTAAGCTAGATTCACATCCACGGTACTAGACTAAGCTAGATTCACATCCACAGTACTAGACTAAGCTAGACCCACATCCATGGTAATAGACTAAGCTAGACCCACATCCATGGTAATAGACTAAGCTAGATTCACATCCACGATACTAGACTAAGCTAGATTCACATCCATGATACTAGACTAAGCTAGATTCACATCCACTGTACTAGACTAAGCTAGGCCCACATCCACTGTACTAGACTAAGCTAGATTCACATCCACGTGTACTAGACTAAGCTAGACCCACATCCACGGTACTAGACTAAGCTAGACCCACATCCACGGTACTAGACTAAGCTAGACCCACATCCACGGTACTAGACTAAGCTAGACCCACATCCACGGTACTAGACTAAGCTAGACCCACATCCACGGTACTAGACTAAGCTAGACCCACATCCAAGATACTAGACTAAGCTAGATTCACATCCATGGTACTAGACTAAGCTAGACCCACATCCACTGTACTAGACAAAGCTAGACCCACATCCATGATACTAGACTAAGCTAGATTCACATTCACGGTACTAGACTAAGCTAGACCCACATCCACGATAATAGACTAAGCTAGATTCACATCCACGATACTAGACTAAGCTAGATTCACATCCACGGTACTAGACTAAGCTAGATTCACATCCACGGTACTAGACTAAGCTAGACCCACATCCACAGTACTAGACTAAGCTAGATTCACATCCACTGTACTAGACTAAGCTAGACCCACATCCACGGTACTATACTAAGCTAGACCCACATCCACTGTACTAGACTAAGCTAGACCCACATCCACAGTACTAGACTAAGCTAGACCCACATCCACTGTACTAGACTAAGCTAGACCCACATCCACTGTACTAGACTAAGCTAGACCCACATCCACTGTACTAGACTAAGCTAGACCCACATCCACAGTACTAGACTAAGCTAGACCCACATCCACAGTACTAGACTAAGCTAGACCCACATCCACAGTACTAGACTAAGCTAGACCCACATCCACTGTACTAGACTAAGCTAGACCCACATCCACTGTACTAGACTAAGCTAGACCCACATCCACTGTACTAGACTAAGCTAGACCCACATCCACTGTACTAGACTAAGCTAGACCCACATCCACTGTACTAGACTAAGCTAGACCCACATCCACTGTACTAGACTAAGCTAGACCCACATCCACTGTACTAGACTAAGCTAGACCCACATCCACTGTACTAGACTAAGCTAGATTCACATCCACAATACTAGACTAAGCTAGATTCACATCCACTGTACTAGACTAAGCTAGACCCACATCCACTGTACTAGACTAAGCTAGATTCACATCCACCGTACTAGACCCACATCCACGGTACTAGACTAAGCTAGACCCACATCCACGGTACTAGACTAAGCTAGACCCACATCCACGATACTAGACTAAGCTAGACCCACATCCATGGTACTAGACTAAGCTAGACCCACATCCACGGTACTAGACTAAGCTAAACCCACATCCACGGTACTAGACTAAGCTAGACCCACATCCACGATACTAGACTAAGCTAGACCCACATCCACGGTACTAGACTAAGCTAGATTTACATCCACGGTACTAGACTAAGCTAGACCCACATCCACTGTACTAGACAAAGCTAGACCCACATCCACGGTACTAGACTAAGCTAGACCCACATTCACGATACTAGACTAAGCTAGATTCACATCCACGATACTAGACTAAGCTAGATTCACATCCACGATACTAGACTAAGCTAGATTCACATCCATGGTACTAGACTAAGCTAGACCCACATCCACAGTACTAGACTAAGCTAGATTCACATCCACTGTACTAGACTAAGCTAGACCCACATCCACAGTACTAGACTAAGCTATACCCACATCCACGGTACTAGACTAATCTAGATTCACATCCACTGTACTAGACTAAGCTAGACCCACATACACTGTACTAGACTAAGCTAGATTCACATCCGCTGTACTAGACTAAGCTAGACCCACATCCACGGTACTAGACTAAGCTAGACCCACATCCACGGTACTAGACTAAGCTAGACCCACATTCACGGTACTAGACTAAGCTAGATTCATATCCACTGTACTAGACGAAGCTAGACCCACATCCACTGTACTAGACTAAGCTAGACCCACATCCATGGTACTAGACTAAGTTAGACCCACATTCACTGTACTAATATACTAAGCTAGACCCACATCCACGATACTAGACTAAGCTAGACCCACATCCACTGTACTAGACTAAGGTAGATGCACATCCATGGTACTAGACTAAGCTAGATGAACATCCACTGTACTAGACTAAGGTAGATGTACATCCACAGTACTAGACTAAGCTAGACCCACATCCACGGTACTAGACTAAGCTAGATGTACATCCACGGTACTAGACTAAGTCAGACCCACATCCAAGGCACTAGACTAAGCTAGATTCACATCCACAGTACTAGATTAAGCTGGACCCACATCCATGGTACTAGACTAAGCTAGACCCACATCCACTGTACTAGACTAAGCTAGACTCACATCCACTGTACTAGACTAAGCTAGACCCACATCCACAGTACTAGACTAAGCTAGATCCACATCCACTATACTAGACTAAGCATAGACCCACATCCATGGTAATAGACTAAGCTAGACCCACATTCATTGTACTAGACTAAGCTAGACTCACATCCATTGTACTAGACTAAGCTAGACCCACATCCATAGTACTAGACTAAGCATAGACCCACATCCACGGTACTAGACTAAGCTAGAGTCACATCCACGGTACTAGACTAAGCTAGATTCACATCCACTGTACTAGACTAAGCTAGGCCCACATCCACTGTACTAGACTAAGCTAGATTCACATCCATGTGTACTAGACTAAGCTAGACCCACGGTACTAGACTAAGCTAGACCCACATCCACGGTACTAGACTAAGCTAGACCCACATCCACTGTACTAGACTAAGCTAGACCCACATCCACGGTACTAGACTAAGCTAGACCCACATCCACGGTACTAGACTAAGCTAGACCCACATCCACAGTACTAGACTAAGCTAGGCCCACATCCACTGTACTAGACTAAGCTAGATTCACATCCACGTGTACTAGACTAAGCTAGACCCACATCCACGCTACTAGACTAAGCTAGACCCAAATCCACGGTACTAGACTAAGCTAGACCCACATCCACGGTACTAGACTAAGCTAGACCCACATCCACGGTACTAGACTAAGCTAGACCCACATCCATGGTACTAGACTAAGCTAGACCCACATCCACGGTACTAGACTAAGCTAGACCCACATCCACGATACTAGACTAAGCTAGATTCACATCCACGGTACTAGACTAAGCTAGACCCACATCCACTGTACTAGACAAAGCTAGACCCACATCCATGATACTAGACTAAGCTAGATTCACATTCACGGTACTAGACTAAGCTAGACCCACATCCACGATACTAGACTAAGCTAGATTCACATCCATGGTAATAGACTAAGCTAGATTCACATCCACGGTACTAGACTAAGCTAGGCCCACATCCACTGTACCAGACTAAGCTAGATTCACATCCACGTGTACTAGACTAAGCTAGACCCACATCCATGGTACTAGACTAAGCTAGACCCACATCCACTGTACTAGACTAAGCTAGACCCACATCCATGGTAATAGACTAAGCTAGATTCACATCCACGATACTAGACTAAGCTAGATTCACATCCACGATACTAGACTAAGCTAGATCACATCCACGGTACTAGACTAAGCTAGACCCACATCCAGTATAGACTAAGCTAGACCCACATCCAGGTATAGACTAAGCTAGACACATCCACATACTAGACAAGCTAGACACATCCAGTACTAGACTAAGCTAGATTCACATCCACGTACTAGACTAAGCTAGACCCCATCCACGTACTAGACTAAGCTAACACATCCACTGTACTAGACTAAGCTAGACCCACATCCACGGTACTAGACTAAGCTAGACCCACATCCACGTACTAGACTAAGCTAGACCCACATCCACTGTACTAGACTAAGCTAGACCCACATCCACGGTACTAGACTAAGCTAGACCCACATCCACGGTACTAGACTAAGCTAGACCCACATCCACAGTACTAGACTAAGCTAGACCCACATCCACGGTACTAGACTAAGCTAGATTCACATCCACAGTACTAGACTAAGCTAGACCCACATCCACGGTAATAGACTAAGCTAGACCCACATCCATGGTAATAGACTAAGCTAGACTCACATCCACGATACTAGACTAAGCTAGATTCACATCCATGATACTAGACTAAGCTAGATTCACATCCAGGGTACTAGACTAAGCTAGATTCACATCCACAGTACTAGACTAAGCTAGACCCACATCCATGGTAATAGACTAAGCTAGACCCACATCCATGGTAATAGACTAAGCTAGATTCACATCCACGATACTAGACTAAGCTAGATTCACATCCATGATACTAGACTAAGCTAGATTCACATCCAGGGTACTAGACTAAGCTAGATTCACATCCACAGTACTAGACTAAGCTAGACCCACATCCATGGTAATAGACTAAGCTAGACCCACATCCATGGTAATAGACTAAGCTAGATTCACATCCACGATACTAGACTAAGCTAGATTCACATCCATGATACTAGACTAAGCTAGATTCACATCCACTGTACTAGACTAAGCTAGGCCCACATCCACTGTACTAGACTAAGCTAGATTCACATCCATGTGTACTAGACTAAGCTAGACCCATGGTACTAGACTAAGCTAGACCCACATCCACGGTACTAGATTAAGCTAGACCCACATCCACTGTACTAGACTAAGCTAGACCCACATCCACAGTACTAGACTAAGCTAGGCCCACATCCACTGTACTAGACTAAGCTAGATTCACATCCACGTGTACTAGACTAAGCTAGACCCACATCCACGCTACTAGACTAAGCTAGACCCAAATCCACGGTACTAGACTAAGCTAGACCCACATCCACGGTACTAGACTAAGCTAGACCCACATCCACGGTACTAGACTAAGCTAGACCCACATCCACGGTACTAGACTAAGCTAGACCCACATCCACGTACTAGACTAAGCTAGACCCACATCCACGGTACTAGACTAAGCTAGACCCACATCCACTGTACTAGACAAAGCTAGACCCACATCCATGATACTAGACTAAGCTAGATTCACATTCACGGTACTAGACTAAGCTAGACCCACATCCACGATACTAGACTAAGCTAGATTCACATCCATGGTAATAGACTAAGCTAGATTCACATCCACGGTACTAGATTAAGCTAGGCCCACATCCACTGTACTAGACTAAGCTAGATTCACATCCACATGTACTAGACTAAGCTAGACCCACATCCACGGTACTAGACTAAGCTAGACCCACATCCACTGTACTAGACTAAGCTAGACCCACATCCATGGTAATAGACTAAGCTAGACCCACATCCACTGTACTAGACTAAGCTAGACCCACATCCACGGTACTAGACTAAGCTAGACCCACATCCACGGTACTAGACTAAGCTAGACCCACATCCACAGTACTAGACTAAGCTAGGCCCACATCCACTGTACTAGACTAAGCTATATTCACATCCACGTGTACTAGACTAAGCTAGACCCACATCCACGGTACTAGACTAAGCTAGACCCACATCCACGGTACTAGACTAAGCTAGACCCACATCCACTGTACTAGACTAAGCTAGACCCACATCCACGGTACTAGACTAAGCTAGACCCACATCCACGGTACTAGACTAAGCTAGACCCACATCCACAGTACTAGACTAAGCTAGGCCCACATCCACTGTACTAGACTAAGCTATATTCACATCCACGTGTACTAGACTAAGCTAGACCCACATCCACGGTACTAGACTAAGCTAGACCCACATCCACGGTACTAGACTAAGCTAGACCCACATCCACTGTACTAGACTAAGCTAGACCCACATCCACGGTACTAGACTAAGCTAGACCCACATCCACGGTACTAGACTAAGCTAGATTCACATCCACAGTACTAGACTAAGCTAGACCCACATCCATGGTAATAGACTAAGCTAGACCCACATCCATGGTAATAGACTAAGCTAGATTCACATCCACGATACTAGACTAAGCTAGATTCACATCCATGATACTAGACTAAGCTAGATTCACATCCACTGTACTAGACTAAGCTAGGCCCACATCCACTGTACTAGACTAAGCTAGATTCACATCCACTGTACTAGACTAAGCTAGACCCACATCCACTGTACTAGACTAAGCTAGATTCACATCCACGTGTACTAGACTAAGCTAGACCCACATCCACGGTACTAGACTAAGCTAGACCCACATCCACGGTACTAGACTAAGCTAGACCCACATCCACGGTACTAGACTAAGCTAGACCCACATCCACGGTACTAGACTAAGCTAGACCCACATCCACGGTACTAGACTAAGCTAGACCCACATCCACGGTACTAGACTAAGCTAGACCCACATCCACGATACTAGACTAAGCTAGATTCACATCCACGGTACTAGACTAAGCTAGACCCACATCCACTGTACTAGACAAAGCTAGACCCACATCCATGATACTAGACTAAGCTAGATTCACATTCACGGTACTAGACTAAGCTAGACCCACATCCACGATACTAGACTAAGCTAGATTCACATCCACGGTACTAGACTAAGCTAGATTCACATCCACGGTACTAGACTAAGCTAGACCCACATCCACTGTACTAGACTAAGCTAGATTCACATCCACATGTACTAGACTAAGCTAGACCCACATCCACGGTACTAGACTAAGCTAGACCCACATCCACTGTACTAGACTAAGCTAGACCCACATCCACGGTACTAGACTAAGCTAGACCCACATCCACGGTACTAGACTAAGCTAGATTCACATCCACGGTACTAGACTAAGCTAGATTCACATCCACGGTACTAGACTAAGCTAGACCCACATCCACGGTACTAGACTAAGCTAGACCCACATCCACGGTACTAGACTAAGCTAGACCCACATCCACGATACTAGACTAAGCTAGACCCACATCCACTGTACTAGACTAAGCTAGATTCACATCCACGGTACTAGACTAAGCTAGACCCACATCCACTGTACTAGACTAAGCTAGACCCACATCCACGGTACTAGACTAAGCTAGACCCACATCCACGGTACTAGACTAAGCTAGATTCACATCCACGATACTAGACTAAGCTAGATTCACATCCACGATACTAGACTAAGCTAGATTCACATCCAGGTACTAGACTAAGCTAGACCCACATCCACAGTACTAGACTAAGCTAGATTCACATCCACTGTACTAGACTAAGCTAGACCCACATCCACGTACTAGACTAAGCTAGACCCACATCCACGGTACTAACTAACTAGACACATCCACTACTAGACTAGCTAGACCCACATCATGGTACTAGACTAAGCTAGACCCACATCCACGGTACTAGACTAAGCTAGACACATCCACGTACTAGACTAAGCTAGACCCACATCCACGGTACTAGACTAAGCTAGATTCACATCCACGGTACTAGACTAAGCTAGACCCACATCCACTGTACTAGACTAAGCTAGACTCACATCCACGGTACTAGACTAAGCTAGACCCACATCCACTGTACTAGACTAAGCTAGACCCACATCCACGGTACTAGACTAAGCTAGACCCACATCCACGGTACTAGACTAAGCTAGACCCACATCCACGGTACTAGACTAAGCTAGACCCACATCCACGGTACTAGACTAAGCTAGACCCACATCCACGGTACTAGACTAAGCTAGAAACAACCACACCACACAACAACAACACACCACACACCAAAACAAAAACACCAAAACAACAACACCAACAAAACAAAACAACAACAACACACCAGTACTAGACTAAGCTAGACCCACATCCACGTACTAGACTAAGCTAGACCCACATCCACAGTACTAGACTAAGCTAGACCCACATCCACTGTACTAGACTAAGCTAGACCCACATCCACAGTACTAGACTAAGCTAGACCCACATCCACTGTACTAGACTAAGCTAGACCCACATCCACGGTACTAGACTAAGCTAGACCCACATCCACTGTACTAGACTAAGCTAGACCCACATCCACGGTACTAGACTAAGCTAGACCCACATCCATGGTACTAGACTAAGCTAGACCCACATCCACGGTACTAGACTAAGCTAGACCCACATCCACGGTACTAGACTAAGCTAGATTCACATCCACGGTACTAGACTAAGCTAGACCCACATCCACGTACTAGACTAAGCTAGACCCACATCCACTGTACTAGACTAAGCTAGACCCACATCCACGGTACTAGACTAAGCTAGACCCACATCCACTGTACTAGACTAAGCTAGACCCACATCCACGGTACTAGACTAAGCTAGATTCACATCCACTGTACTAGACTAAGCTAGACCCACATCCACTGTACTAGACTAAGCTAGACCCACATCCACGGTACTAGACTAAGCTAGACCCACATCCACGGTACTAGACTAAGCTAGACCCACATCCACGGTACTAGACTAAGCTAGACCCACATCCACGGTACTAGACTAAGCTAGATTCACATCCACGTACTAGATAAGCTAGACCACATCCAGTACTAGACTAAGCTAGATTCACATCCACTGTACTAGACTAAGCTAGACCCACATCCACTGTACTAGACTAAGCTAGACCCACATCCACGGTACTAGACTAAGCTAGATTCACATCCACTGTACTAGACTAAGCTAGACCCACATCCACTGTACTAGACTAAGCTAGACCCACATCCACTGTACTAGACTAAGCTAGACCCACATCCACGGTACTAGACTAAGCTAGATTCACATCCACGATACTAGACTAAGCTAGATTCACATCCACGGTACTAGACTAAGGTAGATCCACATCCACTGTACTAGACTAAGCTAGACCCACATCCACAGTACTAGACTAAGCTAGACCCACATCCACTGTACTAGACTAAGCTAGACCCACACCCACAGTACTAGACTAAGCTAGACCCACATCCACTGTACTAGACTAAGCTAGACCCACATCCACTGTACTAGACTAAGCTAGACCCAAATCCACAGTACTAGACTAAGCTAGACCCACATCCACAGTACAAGACTAAGCTAGACCCACATCCACTGTACTAGACTAAGCTAGACCCACATCCACAGTACTAGACTAAGCTAGACCCACATCCACTGTACTAGATTAAACTAGACCCACATCCACTGTACTAGACTAAGCTAGACCCACATCCACTGTACTAGACTAAGCTAGACCCACATCCACTGTACTAGATTAAGCTAGATTCACATCCACTGTACTAGACTAAGCTAGATTCACATCCACTGTACTAGACTAAGCTAGACCCACATCCACTGTACTAGACTAAGCTAGACCCACATCCATGGTAATAGACTAAGCTAGATTCACATCCACGATACTAGACTAAGCTAGATTCACATCCACGATACTAGACTAAGCTAGATTCACATCCATGGTACTAGACTAAGCTAGACCCACATCCACAGTACTAGACTAAGCTAGACCCACATCCACGGTACTAGACTAAGCTAGACCCACATCCACGATACTAGACTAAGCTAGATTCACATCCACGGTACTAGACTAAGCTAGATTCACATCCACAGTACTAGACTAAGCTAGACCCACATCCATGGTAATAGACTAAGCTAGACCCACATCCATGGTAATAGACTAAGCTAGATTCACATCCACGATACTAGACTAAGCTAGATTCACATCCATGATACTAGACTAAGCTAGATTCACATCCACTGTACTAGACTAAGCTAGGCCCACATCCACTGTACTAGACTAAGCTAGATTCACATCCACGTGTACTAGACTAAGCTAGACCCACATCCACGGTACTAGACTAAGCTAGACCCACATCCACGGTACTAGACTAAGCTAGACCCACATCCACGGTACTAGACTAAGCTAGACCCACATCCACGGTACTAGACTAAGCTAGACCCACATCCACGGTACTAGACTAAGCTAGACCCACATCCACGGTACTAGACTAAGCTAGACCCACATCCAAGATACTAGACTAAGCTAGATTCACATCCATGGTACTAGACTAAGCTAGACCCACATCCACTGTACTAGACAAAGCTAGACCCACATCCATGATACTAGACTAAGCTAGATTCACATTCACGGTACTAGACTAAGCTAGACCCACATCCACGATAATAGACTAAGCTAGATTCACATCCACGATACTAGACTAAGCTAGATTCACATCCACGGTACTAGACTAAGCTAGATTCACATCCACGGTACTAGACTAAGCTAGACCCACATCCACAGTACTAGACTAAGCTAGATTCACATCCACTGTACTAGACTAAGCTAGACCCACATCCACGGTACTATACTAAGCTAGACCCACATCCACTGTACTAGACTAAGCTAGACCCACATCCACAGTACTAGACTAAGCTAGACCCACATCCACTGTACTAGACTAAGCTAGACCCACACCCACAGTACTAGACTAAGCTAGACCCACATCCACTGTACTAGACTAAGCTAGACCCACATCAATTGTACTAGACTAAGCTAGACCCAAATCCACAGTACTAGACTAAGCTAGACCCACATCCACAGTACAAGACTAAGCTAGACCCACATCCACTGTACTAGACTAAGCTAGACCCACATCCACAGTACTAGACTAAGCTAGACCCACATCCACTGTACTAGACTAAGCTAGACCCACATCCACTGTACTAGACTAAGCTAGACCCACATCCACTGTACTAGACTAAGCTAGACCCACATCCACTGTACTAGACTAAGCTAGACCCACATCCACTGTACTAGACTAAGCTAGACCCACATCCACTGTACTAGACTAAGCTAGATTCACATCCACAATACTAGACTAAGCTAGATTCACATCCACTGTACTAGACTAAGCTAGACCCACATCCACTGTACTAGACTAAGCTAGATTCACATCCACCGTACTAGACCCACATCCACGGTACTAGACTAAGCTAGACCCACATCCACGGTACTAGACTAAGCTAGACCCACATCCACGATACTAGACTAAGCTAGACCCACATCCATGGTACTAGACTAAGCTAGACCCACATCCACGGTACTAGACTAAGCTAAACCCACATCCACGGTACTAGACTAAGCTAGACCCACATCCACGATACTAGACTAAGCTAGACCCACATCCACGGTACTAGACTAAGCTAGATTTACATCCACGGTACTAGACTAAGCTAGACCCACATCCACTGTACTAGACAAAGCTAGACCCACATCCACGGTACTAGACTAAGCTAGACCCACATTCACGATACTAGACTAAGCTAGATTCACATCCACGATACTAGACTAAGCTAGATTCACATCCACGATACTAGACTAAGCTAGATTCACATCCATGGTACTAGACTAAGCTAGACCCACATCCACAGTACTAGACTAAGCTAGATTCACATCCACTGTACTAGACTAAGCTAGACCCACATCCACAGTACTAGACTAAGCTATACCCACATCCACGGTACTAGACTAATCTAGATTCACATCCACTGTACTAGACTAAGCTAGACCCACATACACTGTACTAGACTAAGCTAGATTCACATCCGCTGTACTAGACTAAGCTAGACCCACATCCACGGTACTAGACTAAGCTAGACCCACATCCACGGTACTAGACTAAGCTAGACCCACATTCACGGTACTAGACTAAGCTAGATTCATATCCACTGTACTAGACGAAGCTAGACCCACATCCACTGTACTAGACTAAGCTAGACCCACATCCATGGTACTAGACTAAGTTAGACCCACATTCACTGTACTAATATACTAAGCTAGACCCACATCCACGATACTAGACTAAGCTAGACCCACATCCACTGTACTAGACTAAGGTAGATGCACATCCATGGTACTAGACTAAGCTAGATGAACATCCACTGTACTAGACTAAGGTAGATGTACATCCACAGTACTAGACTAAGCTAGACCCACATCCACGGTACTAGACTAAGCTAGATGTACATCCACGGTACTAGACTAAGTCAGACCCACATCCAAGGCACTAGACTAAGCTAGATTCACATCCACAGTACTAGATTAAGCTGGACCCACATCCATGGTACTAGACTAAGCTAGACCCACATCCACTGTACTAGACTAAGCTAGACTCACATCCACTGTACTAGACTAAGCTAGACCCACATCCACAGTACTAGACTAAGCTAGATCCACATCCACTATACTAGACTAAGCATAGACCCACATCCATGGTAATAGACTAAGCTAGACCCACATCCATTGTACTAGACTAAGCTAGACTCACATCCATTGTACTAGACTAAGCTAGACCCACATCCATAGTACTAGACTAAGCATAGACCCACATCCACGGTACTAGACTAAGCTAGAGTCACATCCACGGTACTAGACTAAGCTAGATTCACATCCACTGTACTAGACTAAGCTAGACCCACATCCACAGTACTAGACTAAGCTAGACCCACATTCACTGTACTAGAATACTAAGCTAGACCAACATCCACGGTACTAGACTAAGCTAGACCCACATCCACAGTACTAGACGAAGCTAGATTCACATCCATGGTAATAGACTAAGCTAGATTCACATCCACTGTACTAGACTAAGCTAGACCCACATCCACTGTACTAGACTAAGCTAGACCCACATCCACAATACTAGACTAAGCTAGACCCACATCCACGGTACTAGACCAAGCTAGACCCAAATCCACGGTACTAGACTAAGCTAGACCCACATCCACGGTACTAGACTAAGCTAGACCCACATCCACGATACTAGACTAAGCTAGATTCACATTCACGGTACTAGACTAAGCTAGATTCACATCCACTGTACTAGACTAAGCTAGATTCACATCCACGGTACTAGACTAAGCTAAACCCACATCCACGGTACTAGACTAAGCTAGACCCACATCCACGATACTAGACTAAGCTAGACCCACATCCATGGTACTAGACTAAGCTAGATTTACATCCACGGTACTAGACTAAGCTAGACCCACATCCACTGTACTAGACAAAGCTAGACCCACATCCACGGTACTAGACTAAGCTAGACCCACATTCACGATACTAGACTAAGCTAGATTCACATCCACGATACTAGACTAAGCTAGATTCACATCCACGATACTAGACTAAGCTAGATTCACATCCATGGTACTAGACTAAGCTAGACCCACATCCACAGTACTAGACTAAGCTAGATTCACATCCACTGTACTAGACTAAGCTAGACCCACATCCACAGTACTAGACTAAGCTATACCCACATCCACGGTACTAGACTAATCTAGATTCACATCCACTGTACTAGACTAAGCTAGACCCACATCCACGGTAATAGACTAAGCTAGATTCACATCCACGGTACTAGCCTAAGCTAGACCCACATCCACTGTACTAGACTAAGCCAGACTCACATCCACGGTACTAGACTAAGCTAGACCCACATCCACTGTACTAGACCAAGCTAGACCCACATCCACAGTACTAGACTAAGCTAGATTCACATTCACGGTACTAGACTAAGCTAGACCCACATCCATGGTACTAGACTAAGCTAGACCCACATCCACGGTACTAGACTAAGCTAGACCCACATTCACGGTACTAGACTAAGCTAGATTCATATCCACTGTACTAGACGAAGCTAGACCCACATCCACTGTACTAGACTAAGCTAGACCCACATCCATGGTACTAGACTAAGTTAGACCCACATTCACTGTACTAATATACTAAGCTAGACCCACATCCACGATACTAGACTAAGCTAGACCCACATCCACTGTACTAGACTAAGGTAGATGCACATCCATGGTACTAGACTAAGCTAGATGAACATCCACTGTACTAGACTAAGGTAGATGTACATCCACAGTACTAGACTAAGCTAGACCCACATCCACGGTACTAGACTAAGCTAGATGTACATCCACGGTACTAGACTAAGTCAGACCCACATCCAAGGCACTAGACTAAGCTAGATTCACATCCACAGTACTAGATTAAGCTGGACCCACATCCATGGTACTAGACTAAGCTAGACCCACATCCACTGTACTAGACTAAGCTAGACTCACATCCACTGTACTAGACTAAGCTAGACCCACATCCACAGTACTAGACTAAGCTAGATCCACATCCACTATACTAGACTAAGCATAGACCCACATCCATGGTAATAGACTAAGCTAGACCCACATCCATTGTACTAGACTAAGCTAGACTCACATCCATTGTACTAGACTAAGCTAGACCCACATCCATAGTACTAGACTAAGCATAGACCCACATCCACGGTACTAGACTAAGCTAGAGTCACATCCACGGTACTAGACTAAGCTAGATTCACATCCACTGTACTAGACTAAGCTAGACCCACATCCACAGTACTAGACTAAGCTAGACCCACATTCACTGTACTAGAATACTAAGCTTGACCAACATCCACGGTACTAGACTAAGCTAGACCCACATCCACAGTACTAGACGAAGCTAGATTCACATCCATGGTAATAGACTAAGCTAGATTCACATCCACTGTACTAGACTAAGCTAGACCCACATCCACTGTACTAGACTAAGCTAGACCCACATCCACAATACTAGACTAAGCTAGACCCACATCCACGGTACTAGACTAAGCTAGACCCAAATCCACGGTACTAGACTAAGCTAGATTCACATTCACGGTACTAGACTAAGCTAGATGCACATCCACAGTACTAGACTAAGCTAGACCCACATCCATGGTAATAGACTAAGCTAGATTCACATCCACGATACTAGATTAAGCTAGATTCACATCCATGATACTAGACTAAGCTAGATTCACATCCACTGTACTAGACTAAGCTAGGCCCACATCCACTGTACTAGACTAAGCTAGACCCACATCCACGATACTAGACTAAGCTAGATTCACATCCACGGTACTAGACTAAGCTAGACACACATCCACTGTACTAGACAAAGCTAGACCCACATCCATGATACTAGACTAAGCCAGATTCACATTCACGGTACTAGACTAAGCTAGACCCACATCCACGATACTAGACTAAGCTAGATTCACATCCACGATACTAGACTAAGCTAGATTCACATACACGGTACTAGACTAAGCTAGATTCACATCCACTGTACTAGACTAAGCTAGACCCACATCCACAGTACTAGACTAAGCTAGATTCACATCCATCATACTAGACTAAGCTAGATTCACATCCACTGTACTAGACTAAGCTAGATTCACATCCACTGTACTAGACTAAGCTAGACCCACATCCACAGTACTAGACTAAGCTAGACCACATCCATGGTAATAGACTAAGCTAGATTCACATACATGGTACTAGACTAAGCTAGACCCACATCCACAGTACTAGACTAAGCTAGACCCACATTCACTGTACTAGAATACTAAGCTAGACCCACATCCACGGTACTAGACTAAGCTAGACCCACATCCACAGTACTAGACGAAGCTAGATTCACATCCATGGTAATAGACTAAGCTAGATTCACATCCATTGTACTAGACTAAGCTAGACCCACATCCACTGTACTAGACTAAGCTAGACCCACATCCACTGTACTAGATTAAGCTAGATTCACATCCACTGTACTAGACTAAGCTAGACCCACATCCACTGTACTAGACTAAGCTAGATTCACATCCACGGTACTAGACTAAGCTAGATTCACATCCACGGTACTAGACTAAGCTAGAACCACATCCACAGTACTAGACTAAGCTAGACCCACATCCACAGTACTAGACTAAGCTAGATTCACATCCACTGTACTAGACTAAGCTAGACCCACATCCACGGTACTAGACTAAGCTAGACCCACATCCACAGTACTAGACTAAGCTAGATTCACATCCACTGTACTAGACTAAGCTAGACCCACATCCACAGTACTAGACTAAGCTAGATTCACATCCACTGTAATAGACTAAGCTAGACCCACATCCACGGTAATAGACTAAGCTAGATTCACATCCACGGTACTAGCCTAAGCTAGACCCACATCCACTGTACTAGACTAAGCCAGACTCACATCCACGGTACTAGACTAAGCTAGACCCACATCCACTGTACTAGACCAAGCTAGACCCACATCCACAGTACTAGACTAAGCTAGATTCACATTCACGGTACTAGACTAAGCTAGACCCACATCCATGGTACTAGACTAAGCTAGACCCACATCCACGGTACTAGACTAAGCTAGACCCACATTCACGGTACTAGACTAAGCTAGATTCACTTCCACTGTACTAGACGAAGCTAGACCCACATCCACTGTACTAGACTAAGCTAGACCCACATCCATGGTACTAGACTAAGTTAGACCCACATTCACTGTACTAATATACTAAGCTAGACCCACATCCACGGTACTAGACTAAGCTAGACCCACATCCACTGTACTAGACTAAGGTAGATGCACATCCATGGTACTAGACTAAGCTAGATGTACATCCACTGTACTAGACTAAGGTAGATGTACATCCACAGTACTAGACTAAGCTAGACCCACATCCACGGTACTAGACTAAGCTAGATGTACATCCACGGTACTAGACTAAGTCAGACCCACATCCAAGGCACTAGACTAAGCTAGATTCACATCCACAGTACTAGATTAAGCTAGACCCACATCCATGGTACTAGACTAAGCTAGACCCACATCCACTGTACTAGACTAAGCTAGACTCACATCCACTGTACTAGACTAAGCTAGACCCACATCCACAGTACTAGACTAAGCTAGACCCACATCCACGATACTAGACTAAGCATAGACCCACATCCACGGTACTAGACTAAGCTAGACCCACATCCACTGTACTAGACAAAGCTAGACCCACATCCATGATACTAGACTAAGCTAGATTCACATTCACGGTACTAGACTAAGCTAGACCCACATCCACGATACTAGACTAAGCTAGATTCACATCCACGATACTAGACTAAGCTAGATTCACATCCACGGTACTAGACTAAGCTAGATTCACATCCACGGTACTAGACTAAGCTAGAACCACATCCACGGTACTAGACTAAGCTAGACCCACATCCACTGTACTAGACTAAGCTAGACCCACATCCACTGTACTAGACTAAGCTAGACCCACATCCACGGTACTAGACTAAGCTAGACCCACATCCACGGTACTAGACTAAGCTAGACCCACATCCACGGTACTAGACTAAGCTAGATTCACATCCACGGTACTAGACTAAGCTAGACCCACATCCACGGTACTAGACTAAGCTAGACCCACATCCAAGTACTAGACTAAGCTAGACCCACATCCACAGTACTAGAC
>JABXNX010000050.1:154578-212399 GCA_014843695.1 Archivesica marissinica | reverse complement strand
TACCAGATGTATGTGTTGCCACAGTGTATTATGACGGGGGACAGTACTCATGTAGGATATACCAGATGTATGTATTGTCACAGTGTATTATGACGGGGACGCTACTCATGTAGGATATACCAGATGTATGTATTGTCACAGTGTATTATGACGGGGGACAGTACTCATGTAGGATATACCAGATGTATGTGTTGTCACAGTGTATTATGACGGGGGACAGTACTCATGTAGGATATACCAGATGTATGTGTTGTCACAGTGTATTATGACGGGGACAGTACTCATGTAGGATATACCAGATGTATGTGTTGTAACAGTGTATTATGACGGGGGACAGTACTCATGTAGGATATACCAGATGTATGTGTTGTAACAGTGTATTATGACGGGGGACAGTACTCATGTAGGATATACCAGATGTATGTGTTGTCACAGTGTATTATGACGGGGACAGTACTCATGTAGGATATACCAGATGTATGTGTTGTCACAGTGTATTATGACGGGGGACAGTACTCATGTAGGATATACCAGATGTATGTGTTGTCACAGTGTATTATGACGGGGACGCTACTCATGTAGGATATACCAGATGTATGTGTTGTCACAGTGTATTATGACGGGGGACAGTACTCATGTAGGATATACCAGATGTATGTGTTGTCACAGTGTATTATGACGGGGGACGCTACTCATGTAGGATATACCAGATGTATGTGTTGTCACAGTGTATTATGACGGGGGACAGTACTCATGTAGGATATACCAGATGTATGTGTTGTAACAGTGTATTATGACGGGGGACAGTACTCATGTAGGATATACCAGATGTATGTGTTGTAACAGTGTATTATGACGGGGGACAGTACTCATGTAGGATATACCAGATGTATGTGTTGTCACAGTGTATTATGACGGGGGACAGTACTCATGTAGGATATACCAGATGTATGTGTTGTAACAGTGTATTATGACGGGGGACAGTACTCATGTAGGATATACCAGATGTATGTGTTGTAACAGTGTATTATGACGGGGGACAGTACTCATGTAGGATATACCAGATGTATGTGTTGTAACAGTGTATTATGACGGGGGACAGTACTCATGTAGGATATACCAGATGTATGTGTTGTAACAGTGTATTATGACGGGGGACAGTACTCATGTAGGATATACCAGATGTATGTGTTGTAACAGTGTATTATGACGGGGGACAGTACTCATGTAGGATATACCAGATGTATGTGTTGTCACAGTGTATTATGACGGGGGACAGTACTCATGTAGGATATACCAGATGTATGTGTTGTCACAGTGTATTATGACGGGGGACAGTACTCATGTAGGATATACCAGATGTATGTGTTGTCACAGTGTATTATGACGGGGGACAGTACTCATGTAGGATATACCAGATGTATGTGTTGTCACAGTGTATTATGACGGGGACGCTACTCAGGTAGGATATACCAGATGTATGTGTTGTCACAGTGTATTATGACGGGGGACAGTACTCACGTAGGATATACCAGATGTATGTGTTGTCACAATGTATTATGACGAGGGACAGTAGTCACGTAGGATATACCAGATGTATGTGTTGTCACAGTGTATTATGACGGGGGACAGTAATCAGTAGGATATACCATATGTATGTGTAGTAACAGTGTATTATGACGAGGGACACTAGTCACGTAGGATATACCAGATGTATGTGTTGTCACAGTGTATTATGACGGGGGACAGTACTCATGTAGGATATACCAGATGTATGTGTTGTCACAGTGTATTATGACGGGGACAGTACTCATGTAGGATATACCAGATGTATGTGTTGTAACAGTGTATTATGACGGGGACAGTACTCATGTAGGATATACCAGATGTATGTGTTGTCACAGTGTATATGACGGGGGACAGTACTCATGTAGGATATACCAGATGTATGTGTTGTCACAGTGTATTATGACGGGGGACAGTACTCATGTAGGATATACCAGATGTATGTGTTGTCACAGTGTATTATGACGGGGACAGTACTCATGTAGGATATACCAGATGTATGTGTTGTCACAGTGTATTATGACGGGGACAGTACTCATGTAGGATATACCAGATGTATGTGTTGTCACAGTGTATTATGACGGGGGACAGTACTCATGTAGGATATACCAGATGTATGTGTTGTCAGTGTATTATGACGGGGACAGTACTCATGTAGGATATACCAGATGTATGTGTTGTCACAGTGTATTATGACGGGGGACAGTACTCATGTAGGATATACCAGATGTATGTGTTGTAACAGTGTATTATGACGGGGGACAGTACTCATGTAGGATATACCAGATGTATGTGTTGTCACAGTGTATTATGACGGGGACAGTACTCATGTAGGATATACCAGATGTATGTGTTGTAACAGTGTATTATGACGGGGGACAGTACTCATGTAGGATATACCAGATGTATGTGTTGTAACAGTATATGACGGACATATCAGTAGGATATACCAATGTATGTGTTGTCACAGTGTATTATGACGGGGGACAGTACTCATGTAGGATATACCAGATGTATGTGTTGTAACAGTGTATTATGACGGGGGACAGTACTCATGTAGGATATACCAGATGTATGTGTTGTCACAGTGTATTATGACGGGGGACAGTACTCATGTAGGATATACCAGATGTATGTGTTGTCACAGTGTATTATGACGGGGACAGTACTCATGTAGGATATACCAGATGTATGTGTTGTCACAGTGTATATGACGGGGGACAGTACTCATGTAGGATATACCAGATGTATGTGTTGTCACAGTGTATTATGACGGGGGACAGTACTCATGTAGGATATACCAGATGTATGTGTTGTCACTGTATTATGACGGGGGACAGTACTCATGTAGGATATACCAGATGTATGTGTTGTCACAGTGTATTATGACGGGGGACAGTACTCATGTAGGATATACCAGATGTATGTGTTGTCACAGTGTATTATGACGGGGGACAGTACTCATGTAGGATATACCAGATGTATGTGTTGTCACAGTGTATTATGACGGGGGACAGTACTCATGTAGGATATACCAGATGTATGTGTTGTCAGTGTATTATGACGGGGGACAGTACTCATGTAGGATATACCAGATGTATGTGTTGTAACAGTGTATTATGACGAGGGACAGTACTCACGTAGGATATACCAGATGTATGTGTTGTCACAGTGTATTATGACGGGGGACAGTACTCATGTAGGATATACCAGATGTATGTGTTGTACAGTGTATTATGACGAGGGACAGTACTCATGTAGGATATACCAGATGTATGTGTTGTAACAGTGTATTATGACGAGGGACAGTACTCACGTAGGATATACCAGATGTATGTGTTGTCACAGTGTATTATGACAGGGGACAGTACTCATGTAGGATATACCAGATGTATGTGTTGTCACAGTGTATTATGACGGGGACGCTACTCATGCAGGATATACCAGATGTATGTGTTGTCACTGTATTATGACGGGGGACAGTACTCATGTAGGATATACCAGATGTATGTGTTGTCACAGTGTATTATGACGGGGGACAGTACTCATGTAGGATATACCAGATGTATGTGTTGTCACTGTATTATGACGGGGGACAGTACTCATGTAGGATATACCAGATGTATGTGTTGTCACAGTGTATTGTGACGGGGGACAGTACTCATGTAGGATATACCAGATGTATGTGTTGCCACAGTGTATTATGACGGGGGACAGTACTCATGTAGGATATACCAGATGTATGTGTTGTCACAGTGTATTATGACGGGGGACAGTACTCAGGTAGGATATGCCAGATGTATGTGTTGTAACAGTGTATTATGACGGGGGACAGTACTCATGTAGGATATGCCAGATGTATGTGTTGTCACAGTGTACTATGACGGGGGACAGTACTCATGTAGGATATACCAGATGTATGTGTTGTCACAGTGTACTATGACGGGGGACAGTACTCATGTAGGATATACCAGATGTATGTGTTGTCACAGTGTACTATGACGGGGGACAGTACTCATGTAGGATATACCAGATGTATGTGTTGTCACAGTGTATTATGACGGGGGACAGTACTCATGTAGGATATACCAGATGTATGTGTTGTCACAGTGTACTATGACGGGGGACAGTACTCATGTAGGATATGCCAGATGTATGTGTTGTCACAGTGTACTATGACGGGGGACAGTACTCATGTAGGATATACCAGATGTATGTGTTGTCACAGTGTATTATGACGGGGGACAGTACTCATGTAGGATATACCAGATGTATGTGTTGTCACAGTGTATTATGACGGGGGACAGTACTCATGTAGGATATACCAGATGTATGTGTTGTCACAGTGTATTATGACGGGGGACAGTACTCATGTAGGATATACCAGATGTATGTGTTGTCACAGTGTATTATGACGGGGGACAGTACTCATGTAGGATATACCAGATGTATGTGTTGTAACAGTGTATTATGACGGGGGACAGTACTCATGTAGGATATACCAGATGTATGTGTTGTCACAGTGTATTATGACGGGGGACAGTACTCATGTAGGATATACCAGATGTATGTGTTGTAACAGTGTATTATGACGGGGGACAGTACTCATGTAGGATATACCAGATGTATGTGTTGTCACTGTATTATGACGGGGGACAGTACTCATGTAGGATATACCAGATGTATGTGTTGTCACAGTGTATTATGACGGGGACAGTACTCATGTAGGATATACCAGATGTATGTGTTGTCACAGTGTATTATGACGGGGGACAGTACTCATGTAGGATATACCAGATGTATGTGTTGTCACAGTGTATTATGACGGGGACAGTACTCATGTAGGATATACCAGATGTATGTGTTGTAACAGTGTATTATGACGGGGGACAGTACTCATGTAGGATATACCAGATGTATGTGTTGTCACAGTGTACTATGACGGGGGACAGTACTCATGTAGGATATACCAGATGTATGTGTTGTCACAGTGTATTATGACGGGGGACAGTACTCATGTAGGATATACCAGATGTATGTGTTGTCACAGTGTACTATGACGGGGGACAGTACTCATGTAGGATATACCAGATGTATGTGTTGTCACAGTGTATTATGACGGGGGACAGTACTCATGTAGGATATACCAGATGTATGTGTTGCACATGTATATGACGGGGACATACTCATGTAGGATATACCAGATGTATGTGTTGTCACAGTGTATTATGACGGGGGACAGTACTCATGTAGGATATACCAGATGTATGTGTTGTCACAGTGTATTATGACGGGGGACAGTACTCATGTAGGATATACCAGATGTATGTGTTGTCACAGTGTATTATGACGGGGGACAGTACTCATGTAGGATATACCAGATGTATGTGTTGTAACAGTGTATTATGAGGGGGACAGTACTCATGTAGGATATACCAGATGTATGTGTTGTCACAGTGTATTATGACGGGGGACAGTACTCATGTAGGATATACCAGATGTATGTGTTGTCACAGTGTATTATGACGGGGACAGTACTCATGTAGGATATACCAGATGTATGTGTTGTAACAGTGTATTATGACGGGGGACAGTACTCATGTAGGATATACCAGATGTATGTGTTGTCACAGTGTATTATGACGGGGGACAGTACTCATGTAGGATATACCAGATGTATGTGTTGTAACAGTGTATTATGACGGGGGACAGTACTCATGTAGGATATACCAGATGTATGTGTTGTCACAGTGTATTATGACGGGGGACAGTACTCATGTAGGATATACCAGATGTATGTGTTGTAACAGTGTATTATGACGGGGGACAGTACTCATGTAGGATATACAGATGTATGTGTTGTACATGTATTATGACGGGGACAGTACTCAGTAGGATATACCAATGTATGTGTTGTCACAGTGTATTATGACGGGGGACAGACTCAGTAGGATATACCAGATGTATGTGTTGTAACAGTGTATTATGACGGGGGACAGTACTCATGTAGGATATACCAGATGTATGTGTTGTCACAGTGTATTATGACGGGGGACAGTACTCATGTAGGATATACCAGATGTATGTGTTGTCACAGTGTATTATGACGGGGGACAGTACTCATGTAGGATATACCAGATGTATGTGTTGTCACATTGTATTATGACGGGGACACTACTCATGTAGGATATACCAGATGTATGTGTTGTAACAGTGTATTATGACGGGGGACAGTACTCATGTAGGATATACCAGATGTATGTGTTAAGCTTAAATCAAACCCAAGAAATCCAGTGTACAAAGTCGTGTTTGATCTAGACAATAAAACTTCCTATGAGACGAAGCCAACAGTGATACGTCCTCTTGCGCTTCGCGTTGAGGAAGGTATTCATAACGTAGATTTTAACTTTGACAATGTTCACGAAACGTCAGATATAGCTCCTTTTGACCTGACTAAACCCAACGTTATTTACAACTTCATGATAACCTGAAATCAGCTAATGTTTAAATCAAAATTAAATGAAATCAGAACCATGTTTTCAGATTATACACCAATATACACAGATGGATCTAAAGCCGGCAACAAAGTTGGCTGTGCTGCTGTCAGTAAATTACATAATTCTAAATTACTACTACCTGATCATGAGTCTATATTTTCAGCAGAAGTAGAAGCTATTCATTTAGCTTTGCATTTTGCTGCTGCATCAAGTGATAGAACATTTATGATCCTTTCAGATTCATTATCTGTACTCACACCAGTAGACAAGATGAACGTTGGGAACCCCCTTATTCCCAAATTACTTATTAAGCACACATATATTACATCGACTAAACATGTTATATATTGCTGGATACCAAGTCATATTGGTATTCGTGGCAATGAAATGGCTGATCAAAGTGCAAAAGATGCACTTAAACTAGACTGTATAAATTCTAAAATACATGTACCATACACTGATGCTAGGCAATCGATTCTTTCTTACATTACTTCAAAGTGGCAAACCACTTGGAATAACATACAATTCAATAAACTACAACCAATTAAGCCAAACATTGGCAAATCATCTTTTATTTATCACTCCAACCGTAGAGAGGAATCAGTAATGCCACGGTTGAGACTTGGACACATTCATTTTTATTGAAAAGAGAGGATCCACCATGGTGTATACTATGCCATTCCTCTATAAATGTTGTACACATCTTAATTCACTGTGTAGATTTAGCACTCATTCGTCGAAAATATTATACAGTTATGACAATGAAGGAGCTTTTCGACACTGTTGATTTTAAATACATTATTGCATTTTTAAAAGAATCCCATCTTTTCCATAAATTGTAAGTTTTACAACTGACGTTTTATTTTATCATTTTTACAGCTTGATACATGTTGTTGCAATTGACCTTTCGTCATTACAATTTTCATACATACAGTATGTTATCTACATAATATTTTTAATTGTAGATATCTTGTATACTATATACTTAACCCAGCGCGATATAGCCTGAACTGTGCTGATGCACCGTTAAACCAAATACTCACTCACTCATAGCAGGACTTTCTTCGTAGCGGGACTTTCTTCTTAGCGGGACTTCTTCGTAGCCTTCGTAGCGGGACTTCTTCGTAGTGGGACTTTCTTCGTAGTGGGACTTTCTTCGTAGCGGGGCTTTCTTCGTAGCTGGACTTCTTCGTAGCGGGACTTCTTCGTAGCCTTCGTAGCGGGACTTCTTCGTAGTGGGACTTTCTTCGTAGCGGGGCTTTCTTCATAGCTAGACTTCTTCGTAGCCTTCGTAGTAGGACTTTTTTCGCAGTGGGACTTATTTTCGTAGCGGGACTTCTTCGTAGCGGGACTTCTTCGTAGTGGGACTTTTTTCGTAGCGGGACTTTTTTCGTAGCGGGACTTTCTTCGTAGCGGGACATTCTTCGTAGCGGGACTTTCTTCGTAGCGAGACTTTCTTCGTAGCGGGACTTTCTTCGTATCTCCTCACACTCGCATACAGTAGGCTATTTCTGAACAGGATTATTAGTTTTTTAACATTTCTTTTCTTCCTATAAAAACTGCATTTAAAACCCGTCTATTTCTTTCTTTCTATACACGATTCATTAAAAACACACATCTATTTCTTTTTTCTTAGTTGGACAAATGTCTTCATTCGGTTCAATGAAGAAATGTTACTCCGATAGTTTGTGTACAGCACTGGACAAAATCGGGGCAAACACGTGGATGCGGCGGAAATATTACGAACTACATGCAATTAACTGCGCTGTAGAAGAATTACAATGTTTAGATGAAAATGGGGTTCATCAATCCCTTGAGGTCACTTCACATATATTTGGGAGCTCCATTGAAGGCACAACAACATGTGGTATGGAAACAGACATCGATCACATTCAGGTTGAGCCTAATAATGTTGTTGAACAAGGATTTGAAGGTATCAATGTGGCCGATGAGAATACAGTTGTTGTTGTAACCGACATGTTCACTCCTCCAGGATTTGCGAAATTGAAATTACTGGTAGATGTAAAAGGTAAGAAGATGAGGTTCAAACTTCAACATGTCCGTGGTGGACATTGGTTCATCACAAATATATATACAGATGTTTATAGACAGCAACAGCAAGTCCTCAATCGGACCGACCAAGAAAGACATGGACCAGCGTTAAATGCCAGTTTTAAACATGCACCCAATTTTCAATCCATAGATTCAATCATTGCATTTCAGTGTAAGTTATCGCTATCCTTCAATCAGGAATTTTACAATCGTCCAAGACAACATGGCTATCCTAGTCAAGAAACATTGGACATTATGAAAGGTCAAGGCTGTTTGCTCGTTCCTACTGGACACCATTCGTGCAAGGAAGAACATCGCATGCTGCAGTGGCGGATTTCCTTCTCCTTCCAAGAGCGGCATCTGATGCTGAATCTAAACACAACCCAGTACAAATGCTACGTGCTACTAAAACTTGTAAAGAAATATCACATTTTTCCAATCATGGACTTGACGTCTTACCACTGCAAAACCTCATTACTTTACACAATTGAAAACACAGATGCAGAAATGTGGAAGGAAGATAACATTTTGAAATGTTTTGTTTTGTGCTTAAAGATGATAACGAAATGGTCAAGAAAACGAATGTGTCCGAGCTATTTCATCCCGGAATTGAATCTATTTACTGGGAAGATAGAAGAACAAAAACTAAGCAAACTTACGAGCATTTTGACCAGCATTATACGAAGTCCACAACATTATCTGCAGCAAATATCCACTAATAATTTCGGAAGGTTAGTTGAAATGTATATGAATGGTTCCATACATGACGAAATCATTGAAGAGAAAGTGGACACACAGGTAGGAGGTAGGCTACATGAACTTCTCCTAGGTATTGCTCGCAATATATGCAAGATTCGGAGTATTGTTCTTCTAAAGATATCGTACAAATGCAAATCTCTCGACATGGCTATCGAACGACATTATAAATGGTTGAACACTATCAAACATCTTCATAGCGAATCTAACATGGGACTATATCAATTTGACCGAGTTCTCTGGGCTTTTCCTCATGCTTGTCGTTTCTTGCATTCAAGTCTGGCAAGCCACTTGGCTCTCAAAGTCGCCAGGAGCCGCAACACACAGACAAAAACCTGGCATATATTGTCAGTGGCCTACCATTTCTGGGTGGGATTACAGTCGGATGCTGTTTCTGGAAAAATGAAACTCGCTACGTTTCTGTTCTACACAGGATATCTCAGTTCAGATGCACTGAAATCCAACTACTGGTCGACACTGGAAACACAATCTGTATGTGAATGTTCACGTTTCAAGATTGCAAGAGTAATGAGCGGAAATGAAGTTAACATATTCCAGAATCTGTTTAAATCGTCCCTAATACAAACAATGAAAATGAGTACGTCTGTGTATATTGAGAACTATGTGTCTGCATGTACTATCTTCTTGCCAACAGAGTCGGAACTTACGCTGTACCCTCTAAAGTTTGAAATGCACAAATGCTTTGGCTCCAAAACAACCGACATGTTTCATCAAGCTCATTATAAATGTAACGGTGCATTGGACAATTGTGTAACACTCGACTCAAAGGTGTATTATGCTTTGCTGATGATATATCTATCTGAATACAATGAAAGAGGTGAGTATATAAATATGTTTTGCAATTGCTCAGCAGACGACACATTGAAACATCGAGAAACTACGATGAATGTTTTGGGATGGTTCATCAGCAGTGAGGAAATCAACCAACTGTCTTTGGAATGTTACACAATATCGTGGAACTACAATACTAGTAGCATGATGCAACATTCTAGGCCAACGACAATGCTTTCGATGGACAAGAATGCTGCGAAATGGCACCTGGCTTTACTGTTGTATCGAGCCTGGTTCAACACAACTCTAGTGAAGTAGTGGACGGATTGATTATATGTGTTTTACAACCTATTTTTCTTTGGAGGCAATGACATATAAGTGAGAGAAATTGGAAAGTTGTACATTAATATTAAGTACTCATGAACGATGATTAAACATGATATTTGATCAATTCTTCAGAGCAAAATGTTTCTTCATGATTTGTCAGAGTTTTGGGTATTTTAAGAAGGGTGCTATTTAAATACTTATAATAATTTTGTTGACAAAAGTGTGGAGTAATTCATAAACTATATCAATATATGTCGGGTTGTGTTCATAAATTCATATGACCATTGTATTGTACACTTATATAGCCGTCTATCAAACGAACAATGAAATATTTGGAAATGTTGTTAGATTTATTTTGTCAAACGGCTATAGGAAATGAACAAAAATCCAATCTCTTTAATATATATATATCTATGTATGATTTGTCAACCATAAACTGTTGTTATCCAGAACCAACCATTTTGATTTCACATCTCAGTAAATCATATGAGCAACTTAACCATTATTCACATATAGTGAATTTCAAAGGAATGTAGTAAAACATAATGCAATACTGAAACTAGAGGAGATGTTGTAAGACCTAGTGTAATGTTGAAACAATAGAGGATGTAGAAAAAGCTAGTGTACTTTTGAAACTATAGAGGATGTAGTAAAACCTAGTGTAAGATTGCAACTAGAGGGGATGTAGTAAAACCTAGTGTAATGTTGAAACTATAGAGGATGTAGTAAAACCTAGTGTAAGACTGAAACTAGAGGGGATGTAGTAAAACCTAGTGTAAGACTGAAACTAGAGGGGATGTAGTAAAACCTAGTGTAAGACTGAAACTAGAGGGGATGTAGTAAAGCCTAGTGTAAGATTGAAACTAGAGGGGATGTAGTAAAGCCTAGTGTAAGACTGAAACTAGAGGGGATGTAGTAAAACCTAGTGTAAGACTGAAACTAGAGAAGATGTAGTAAAACCTAGTGTAATACTGAAACTAGAGGGGATGTAGTAAAGCCTAGTGTAAGACTGAAACTAGAGGGGATGTAGTAAAACCTAGTGTAAGACTGAAACTAGAGGGGATGTAGTAAAACCTAGTGTAAGACTGAAACTAGAGGGGATGTAGTAAAACCTAGTGTAAGACTGAAACTAGAGGGGATGTAGTTTTCTATGTTCTCTAATATATAATTTAGGTGTGCGTTTTCTATGTCCTCTAGTATATAATGTATGTGTGCTTATTCTATGTCCTCTAGTATATAATGTATGTGTGCTTATTCTATGTCCTCTAGTATATAATGTATATGTGCGTTTTCTATGTCCTCTAGTATATAATGTAGGTGTGTGTTTTCTATGTCCTTTTAGTATATAATGTATGTGTGCGTTTTCTATGTCCTCTAGTATATAATGTATGTGTGCGTTTCCTATGTCCTCTAGTATATAATGTAGGTGTGCTTTTGCTATGTCCTCTAGTATATAATGTAGGCAGTAGGTGTGTGTTTTCTATGTCCTATAGTATATAGTGTAGGTGTGCGTCTTCAATGTCCTCTAGTATATAATGTAGGTGTACGTTTTCTATGTCCTCTAGTATATAATGTAGGTGTACATTTTCTTTCTATGTCCTCTAGTATATAATGTAGATGTGCGTTTTCAATGTCCTCTAGTATATAATGTAGGTGTGCGTTTTCTATGTCCTCTAGTATATAATGTAGGTGTGCGTTTTCTATGTCCTCTAGTATATAATGTAGGTGTGCGTTTTCAATGTCCTCTAGTATATAATGTAGGTGTGCGTTTTCTATGTCCTATAGAATAGAATCCAAGATCCGAGATCATCAAACACTTGCTTCGTTCAAACATGAACTCTTAAGTACAATGTTTGTTTCAACTACAGTTCCGTCATATTATGGATATGGTAAGAGGTACTTATTAGTTATGCACACGCGTCTAAGGAACAATTGTAGTGACCTTAAACGCGACTTATTTCTTAATCATGTTTCGGATCATGACCGTTGTAATCACTGTAATGAGCGTGAAGACGCATCACATTACTTCTTTAATTGTATAAATTATACTGCGCAAAGGTCTCAATTATTCGTAGCAACCCGTCGCTTTCATCCCTTGAACTGCCAGTTCTTACTTCATGGTAATGTTGAACTCTCATATGAAGAAAATATTGCCGTCTTTCAAGCTGTTCAGGTGTTTATAAGAGATACTAAACGTTTTGATCGAATCAATTAGCCTCCCTCTGTTGCTACAGGAGCTAGGTGACACTCCACACTACACACTACAAGTCTTTTACTCTCGTCTCCCTTCATTCATTCTCCAACATTTATCTAATCATATAATCACTCCTGTTTCTTCTATTATAGTCATTTCTTAGTCTCTGACTATTACATTGTAACTACATGTATTGCAATCGATGTTTACTATGTATTATATTGTCATGTACTCGTATATTATAGATGTATCTACTCTGCCATATGTAAATGTTGTAAATTCAATGAACCAATTGGGAAGGGTCGAATCTAATGTTTTGAGAACTTGTGACCCGACCCACTTGCCATTATTTATGCTGTAGTGTGCTATGATGTATTATATTGTATAAGCACTTTAATATTGGCAATAAAATATGTTTAAACCAATAGAATCCATGATATTTATTGCGAAGATGTGCGGTAAAACCAAACGCTTAACTCCCTTTGAATGCCAGAACTTCTTTACACCTTCCAAACGCCTTCTGTTTCATCTTTACACCTTCCAAACGTCTTCTGTTTCATCTTTACACCTTCCAAACGCCTTCTGTTTCATCTTTACACCTTCCAAATGCCTTCTGTTTCATCTTTACACCTTCCAAACGCCTTCTGTTTCATCTTTACACCTTCCAAACGCCTTCTGTTTCATCTTTACACCTTCAAAACGCCTTCTGTTTCATCTTTACACCTTCAAAACGCCTTCTGTTTCATCTTTATACCTTCCAAACGCCTTCTGTTTCATCTTTACACCTTCCAAACGCCTTCTGTTTCATCTTTACACCTTCCAAACGCATTCTGTTTCATCTTTACACCTTCCAAACGCCTTCCGTTTGATCTTTACACCTTCAAAACGCCTTCTGTTTCATCTTTACACCTTCAAAACGCCTTCTGTTTCATCTTTACACCTTCCACACGCCTTCCGTTTGATCTTTACACCTTCAAAACGCCTTCTGTTTCATCTTTACACCTTCAAAACGCCTTCTGTTTCATCTTTACACCTTCCACACGCCTTCTGTTTCATCTTTACACCTTCCAAACGCCTTCTGTTTCATCTTTACACCTTCCAAACGCCTTCTGTTTCATCTTTACACCTTCCAAATGCCTTCTGTTTCATAATGTTTTCCATTGCACTACTTCAGAAACACCTAGGTCTCTGTACTGGTATTCCGTCAGAGAATAATTATTTAGTGCCAACTTGTTTATATACATGACTAGTGTGAGCTTGGATGAACTTGGATTTGTTAACTTGAATATATCACACTTTCTTGATCTCAACAGATATGTTAAATTTATGAATTTAAACGGAACATTTCTGAGAGCTGTGGTCGTCGAAAGCACATAAATCTGGCTCCAAAACATGATCTCCAGAAAGCAGCGATTATTTATCTAACTAACTATCTTATAGTCACTTTTTGTTACGGTGAAATAGTAACTACATGTATATTCGTCCAATTGCTGAAAACCTGCTTAAAGCGACATTACATCGCAAAATGCAAATAAAAATGCATTTGTTCACGTATAAATGCATTGCTATTAAAATTCTTCCGAATACATTCGAACACTTGCATTGAATCCAATAAACGTATACAAACTTTCAAAATTGAAAATATTAATATAACGGTCATCCATGCTCCTGAATTGACGGTTGTTTGTCATCGGAGTTAATACTAAACGCTAGATGCTGTCGGTTAAAGATAATGTAGCTAAGATTAGTCTACACAAAAATGTGCATAGGCACACATGTGAGATATAACAGTAAATCTGTACCATAAATCGTGTTATTCAGGATAAACGCGTTGTATTACGCATGGATGTCCACCCTATTTACATTAGTTTGTTATGTATATAACAAACCGGGTATACGGCGCTTGTTTATTAGTTGAAATACTCAGTATTTGAGGCAAATATTTGGGGAAAAAGTATACCATATAATAGGACAATGCATTCTGTAGAAAATTGCGTTTCCACTGATGTAGTGTCGCTTTAAATATACTGCTAATTGGATTGCTTTGTTTATAAGAGGATTCCTATATATCAGATTAAAAATGGCACAACCGAACGTGCAATATATACATTAATGCTAGCTTAATGCTTGTCCTATTATGGCAGTGGTTAGCGCGCTCGCTTCTCACCAATGCAACACGGGCTCGATCCTCCGTCCGGGAATATGTAAGATGGTATGGTGGTTGCCAGATCGGGCATGTGGGTTTTATCCGGGTACTCCGGTTTCCTCCCACACGGATGACCACATTTACGCTTTCATCCCCGCCACCGAGAGTGATTAATATAAGTTGTTAAAACTTGCTTTGCAATCGTTGTAAACAATATAAAGTTTAAACTTGTTTTATTGTTTGTACAATGTGATGTTATCTTGTATTTGCAAATATTCTGATGTTCATGTGTTTTTCATAACGTTTTATATAAACCGAGATCTCGTTGTCGATGCTTTACATCGTGCACATAAAACAACCAGAGCAGGCTCTGGAATGGGTCTCTGTCTTTATCATTGCACTATCTCTAACAATCTAACATTACTAATTTCTTCCCGAGGCGTCGCTCATATGGGCAACCGGTAGCGACGATAAATAAACGTAAAACAAAACCAAAACATGTATCGTCAACAGTGGTATTCACCAATCAATAAATCTACTTGCCTTGAAACGTATATCTTAAGGAGAGGACAACCATAGGTTTTCTGTCCAATTCCTTATTTCAATTGTTGTAGATATACATGTACATGATAGAAAATAAATATGTTTAAACCAACACATTTCTTAAAGTTACATTCCGTCGAAATTGGTCGCTCCCTTAGACGATATATGTACATTTCATTTATGCTAGTACAGTCAAACACGTATTAGTGGTCACCTCTATTAAGCAGCCAACCTGTGTTAAGCAGCCAGTTTCCAGATTCCCAATATGTCGTTTTATTAGATGTGTGACCTCTATTAAGCTGCCACCTATGCTAAGCAGCTACTTTCTGCGAGTCCATTGGTTGGCTGCGTAAGACAGGTGTGACTTTACATGATTTAGTGCATGGAAAAGAACCTGTTCTCCAAAATATTCGGAAAATCTTCTATAAAAGTGTTTGTTTATCTGTTTGTCACCCCTATTAAGGGCCAGCCATTTCTGACATATGAGACACCTCTTTTTACGAACAACAGTACTTCCCGAATCCTATGCGTGTATGCCAGACTGGTAGGCAATCGGTATCCATTATTTAACTAGCTGGCGGCTCACCAACCGGCCATATCAAAACGAACCCCTGACAAGATTTGAACCGTCGACCTCCGGCTCCGTAGGCGGACGCCTTAACCACTGGGCCACGGAAACGGTTCTATAAGATGTCAATGCGAAGCTGGTATGTGGCTAGACAAATTGTAAACACATATCGTATATGTCTCACAACTTCCTTAAACACCCCTCATCACGTGACATTGTAATTCAATCTTAACGTGGCTGTCGAATCACAATGCTATCAGATAGAGCTTTCTATTAATGCAGTCTTTCCGGTGAATAGTTTAAGTTAAACTGCGTAAATACATATTTTCATGGACGTTTATGGTTGAGATTAGGTAGATTATGTAGATATATTCCCAACATTTATGCCGCTATGTTTCAGGTAAGCAAACTTTTAATTAGATTTTTCATTTCATTTATATATTGGCAAATGGCAAAACATTGCCTTTGGCCATTTACAATATCATAATAAATATGGCCAAGACACATACAAAATGGCATACAAATACATATATTAAACAGAATGTAAACATTCTTAATTATGACATATAAACCTTCAATCAATTAGAAGCAGATATATCATCCAGTGTTTGTTGTCCTATCTTAATAGATTCATGTATATATTATGTTGCAGTTTTGTACAGAAGTTTATCTTAATAGATTCATGTATATAGTATGTTGCAGTTTTGTACAGAAGTTTATCTTAATAGATTCATGTATATATTATGTTGCAGTTTTGTACAGAAGTTTATCTTAATAGATTCATGTATATAGTATGTTGCAGTTTTGTACAGAAGTTTATCTTAATAGATTCATGTATATATTATCTTGCAGTTTTGTACAGAAGTTTATCTTAATAGATTCATGTATATATTATGTTGCAGTTTTGTACAGAAGTTTATCTTAATAGATTCATGTATATATTATGTTGCAGTTTTGTACAGCACTTTATCTTAATAGATTCATGTATATATTATGTTGCAGTTTTGTACAGCAGTTTATCTTAATAGATTCATGTATATATTATGTTACAGTTTTGTACATAACTTTATCTTAATATATTCATGTATATATCATGTTGCAGTTTTGTACAGAAGTTGATCTTAAAAGATTCATGTATATATTATGTTGCAGTTTTGTACAGAACTTTATCTTAATAGATTCATGTATATATTATGTTGCAGTTTTGTACAGAACTTTATCTTAATAGATTCATGTATATATTATGTTGCAGTTTTGTACAGAACTTTATCTTAGTACAGAACAATAGATTCATGTATACAGTAAATCCTGTCTTAAGCAGCCAGCCAAGGGAATGACAGAACGTGGTTGCTTAGCACAGGTGGCTGCTTAATAGAGGTCAAATGTATAATTAACCAACACTTTTGGAATCTGGAAATTGGCTGCTTAATACAGGTTGGCTGCTTAATAGTAATTTAGTAAATTGATAACAATGGCAACATTATGAATAAAGCTGGCGACGAAGGACAATGACGATCACAGGATTCGGTGTACAAGTTTATTATGTGTTGCACTTGTCAGTAACGTCTTGTGAGACAGAATCTTTATACAAGTTTATTATGTGTTTGTACTTGTCAGTAACGTCTTATGAGACAGACTCGTTATACAAGTTTATTATGTGTTTGTACGTGTCAGTAACGTCTTGTGATACATACTCGTTATACAAGTTTATTATGTGTTTGTACTTGTCAGTAACGTCTTGTGAGACATACTCATTATACAAGTTTATTATGTGTTTGTACTTGTCAATAACGTCTTGTGATACATACTCGTTATACAAGTTTATTACTTGTCAGTACTCCCATACACTGAACACTCAGAAACACGGGACACTCGGACACACGGAACACTCGGACACACGGGACACTCCATCCACATGACACTCTCATGTACACTGGGATACACGGACACTTCATCCACATGACACTCACATACACGGGACACTGGGATACACGGACACTTCATCCACATGACACTCACATACACTAGACACTGGGATACACGGACACTTCATACACATGACACTCACATACACTGGACACTGGGATACACTAGATACTGCGATAGACGGACACGCGGATACACGCAACACTCGGATACACGGAACACTCGGATACACGGAACACTCGGATACACGGTACACTCGTCGGATACACGGGACACTCGGATACACGGGACACTCGGATACATGGTACACTCGGATACACGGGACGTTCGGATAAACGGAACACTCGGATCTCGGATACACGGGACACTCGGATACACGGAACATTTGGATACACGGAACACTCGGATACACGGAACACTCGGATACACGGAACACTCGGATACACGGAACACTCGGAACACGGGACATTCGGATACACGGAACATTCGGATACACGGGACATTCGGATACACGGAACACTCGGATACACGGAACACTCGGATACATGCAAGACTCGGATACACGCAAAACTCGGATACACGCATAACTCGGATACACGCACAACTCGGATACACGCACAACTCGCATACACTCAACACTCAGATACACGCAACACTCGCATACACGGGACTCTCCATCCACATGACACTTACATACACGGGACACTCGGATACACGGGACACTGGGATACACGGGACACTGGCATACACGGACACTCGGGACACTTGGATACATGGGACAATCATATACATGGGACTCTCGGATGCACGAGACACTCGCATACATATCGCAAACATAGGATACTCGCACAAGCTGCTGCTCGCAAACACGAGACATTCGAATACACGGGACACTGGGATACACGAAACACGCGCATACACAGGTAACACGCATACACGGGACACTAGCATGCATGGGCCATCCGGATACACGAGACACTCGCAAACACGGGACACACGCATACACGGGACACCCGGATACACGTGACACCCGGATATACGGGACACCCGGATACACGGGACACCCGGATACACGTGACCACCGGATACACGTGACACCCGGATATACGGGACACCCGGATACACGGGACACTCGCATACGCGGGACACCCGGATACACGGGACACCCGGATACACGGGACACCCGGATACACGGGACACACACATACACGGGACACCCGGATACACGGGACACCCGGATACACGGGACACCCGGATACACGGGACACACGCATACACGGGACACACACATACACGGGACACACACATACACGGGACACCCGGATACACGGGACACACACATACACGGGACACACACATACACGGGACACCCGGATACACAGGACACACGCATACACGGGACACACGCATACACGGGACACCCGGATACACGGGACACTCGCATACACGGGACACACGGATACACGGGACACTTGGACACACGGGACACTCCATCCACATGACACTCACATACACGGGACACACGGATACACGGGACACTTGGACACACGGGACATTACATCCACATGACATTCACATACACGGGACACTCGCATACACTGAACACTCGGACACACGGGACACTCGGACACACGTGACACTCGGACACATGGGACACTCGGACACACAGGAAACTCCATCCACATGACACTGGGATACACAGGATACTGCCAAAAACGGACACTGGGATACACGCAACACTCGGATACACGCAACACACGGATACACGGGACACTCGGATACACGGGACACTCGGATACACAGGACACTCGAATACATGGGCCGCCCGCAAACAATGGACTCTCACAAACAAGGGACACACGGCCCAGTCGCATACATGGGATACTCGCATACACAAGACATTCGCATACACGGGACACCCGTATACACTCACATACATGGTACACTCGGATAAACACGCATACACGGGACACCCGGATACACGGGACACCCGCATACCCACGCATACACGGGACACCCACATACACGGGACACCCGCATACACGGGACACCCGCATACACGGAACACCCACATACACACGCATACACGGGACACACGCATACACGGGACACTCACATACAAACGCATACACACGCATACACGGGACAGCTGCATACACAAGCATACACGGGACAACCGCATACACACGCATACACGGGACACCCGCATACACGGGACACTCACATACATGGTACATCCTCATACACACGCATACACGGGACACCCGCATACACACGCATACACGGGACACCCGGATACACGGGACACCCGCATACACCCGCATACACACGCATACACGGGACACCCGGATACACGGGATACCCGCATACACACGCATACACGGGACACCAGGATACACGGGACACCCGCATACACAACACCGCATACACGGGACACCCGGATACACGGGACACACGCATACACGGGGCACCCGGATACACGGGGCACTCGCATACACGGGACACTCGCATACACGGGACACTCGCATACACGGGACACTCGCATACACGGGACACCCGCATACACAGGCATACACGGGACACCCGCATACACACGCATACACGGGACACCCGGATACGGGACACCCGCATACACGGGACACCCGCATACACGGGACACCCGCATACACACGCATACACGGGACACCCGGATACCCGGGATACTCGCATACACGGGACACCCGGATACACGGGACACCCGGATAAACGGGACACCCGGATACACGGGACACCCGGATACACGGGACACCCGGATACACGGGACACTCGCATACACGGGACACTCGGATACACGGGACACACGCATACACGGGACACCCGCATACACGGGACACTCGGATACACGGGACACACGCATACATGGGACACCCGCATACACGGGACACGTGCATACACGGGGCACTCGCATTCACGTGCCACTCGTATACACATGGCACTCGCATACACGGGACACTCGCATACATGGAACACTCGCAAACACAGGACACTCACATACATGGGACAATCGCAAACTCAGGACAATCGCCTACACGGGACATTCGCATACACGGGACAATCGCATAAACGGGACACTCGCATAAACGGGAAACTCGCATACAAAGGACACTCGCATACACAGGACTCTCGCATACAAGGGACAATCACATAAACGGGACATTCGCATACACAGGACACTCGCATACACGGGACACCCGCATACACAGGCATACACGAGACACCCGCATACACACGCATACACGGGACAACCGCATACACGGGACACTCACATACATGGTACACCCTCATACACACGCATACACGGGACACCCGCATACACACGCATACACGGGACACCCGGATACACGGGACACCCGCATACACGGGACACCCGCATACACGGGACACCCGCATACACACGCATACACGGGACACCCGGATACACGGGATACCCGCATACACACGCATAAACGGGACACCCTGATACACGGGACACCCGCATACACACGCATACACGGGACACCCGGATACACGGGACACCCGATATACACAGGCATACACGGGGCACCCGGATACACGGGACACCCGGATACACTCGCATACACGGGACACTCGCATATACGGGACACTCGCATAAACGGGACACTCTCATACACGGGACACACGCATAAACGGGACACCCGGATACACACGCATACACGGGACACCCGGACACACGGGACACCCGGATACACGGGACACACGCATACACGGGACACCCGCATACACGGGACACCCGGATAAACGGGACACCCGGATACACGGGACACCCGCATACACAGGCATACACGGGACACCCGCATACACACGCATACACGGGACACCCGCATACACGGGACACTCACATACATGGTACACCCTCATACACACGCATACACGGGACACTCGCATACACACGCATACACGGGACACCCGGATACACGGGATACCCGCATACACACGCATAAACGGGACACCAGGATACACGGGACACCCGCATACACACGCATACACGGTACACCCGGATACACGGGACACCCGCATACACAGGCATACACGGGGCACCCGGATACACGGGACACCCGGATACACTCGCATACACGGGACACTCGCATATACGGGACACTCGCATACACGGGACACTCGCATACACGGGACACACGCATAAACGGGACACCCGGATACACACGCATACACGGGACACCCGGACACACGGGACACCCGGATACACGGGACACACGCATACACGGGACACTCGGATACACGGGACACACGCATACACGGGACACACGCATACACGGGAAACACTTATACATGGGACACACGCATACACGGGACACCCGGATACACGGGACACACGCATACACGGGACACACGCATACATGGGACACCCGGATACACGGGACATCCGGATACACGGGACATCCGGATACACGGGACATCCGGATACACGGGACACTCGCATACACGGGACACCCGGATACACGGGACACCCGCATACACGGGACACCCGGATACACGGGACACACGCATACACGGGACACCCGGATACACGGGACACTCGCATACACGGGACACCCGGATACACGGGACACCCGGATAAACGGGACACCCGGATACACGGGACACCCGGATACACGGGACACCCGGATACACGGGACACTCGCATACACGGGACACCCGCATACATGGGACACTCGGATACACGGGACACACGCATACATGGGACACCCGCATACACGGGACACGTGCATACACGGGGCACTCGCATTCACGTGACACTCGTATACACATGGAACTCGCATACACGGGACACTCGCATACATGGAACACTCGCAAACACAGGACACTCACATACATGGGACAATCGCAAACTCAGGACAATCGCCTACACGGGACATTCGCATACACGGGACAATCGCATAAACGGGACACTCGCATAAACGGGACACTCGCATACAAAGGACACTCGCATACACAGGACTCTCGCATACAAGGGACAATCACATAAACGGGACATTCGCATACACAGGACACTCGCATACACGGGATATTCGCATACACAGGACACTCGCAAACACGGGACACTCGCATACACTCGCATACACGGGACACTCGCATACACGGGACACTCGCATACACGGGATACTCGCATACACGGGACACTCGCATACACAGGACACTCGCATACATGGGACACTCGCATACACGGGACACTCGCATACACAGCACACTCGCATACACGGGACACTCGCACACACAGGACACTCGCATACACAGGACACTCACACACAAGGGATATTCGCATACACGGGACACTCGCATACACAGGACATTCGCATACACAGGGCACTCGCATACACGGGACATTCGCATACACGGGACACTCGTATAAATATGGCACTCGCATACACGGGACACTCGCATACATGGAACACTCGCAAACACAGGACACTCACATACATGGGACACTCGCAAACTCAGGACACTCACATACATGGGACACTCGCAAACTCCGGACAATCGCATACACGGGACATTCGCATACACGGGACAATCGCATACACGGGGACACTCGCATACACGGGACACTCGCATACACAGGACACTCGCATACACGGGACACTCGCGTACACGGGACACTCGCATACACAGGACACTCGCATACACGGGACACTCGCATACACGGGACACTCGCATACACGGGACACTCGTATACACGGGACCCTCGCATACACGGGACACTCGCATACACGGGACACTCGCATACACGGGACACTCGCATACACGGGACCCTCGCATACACGGGACACTCGCATACACGGGACACTCGCATACACAGTACAATCGCATAAACGGACAAATGGCATACACGGGACAATCGCTTACACGAGACAATCGCATACATGGGACACTCGCAAACACAGGACCCTCGCATACACAGGACAATCGCATAAACGGACAAATCGCATACACGGGACAATCGCCTACACAAGACAATCGCATACATGGGACACTCGCAAACATAGGACATTCGCATACATGGGACACTCGCATACACTCGCATACACGGGACACTCGCATACACGGGACACTCGCATACACGGGATACTCGCATACACGGGACACTCGCATACACAGGACACTCGCATACATGGGACACTCGCATACACTCGCATACATGGGACACTCGCATACACGGGACACTCGCATACACGGGACACTCGCACACACAGGACACTCGCATACATGGGACACTCGCAAACACGGGACACTCGCATGCACAGGACATTCGCATACACGGGGCACTCGCAAACACGGGACACTCGTATACACATGGCACTCGCATACACGGGACACTCGCATACATGGAACACTCGCAAACACAGGACACTCACATACATGGGACACTCGCAAACTCAGGACAATCGCCTACACGGGACATTCGCATACACGGGATAATCGCATAAACGGGACACTCGCATAAACGGGACACTCGCATACAAAGGACACTCACATACACAGGACACTCGCATACACGGGACAATCACATAAACGGGACATTCGCATACACGGGACACTCGCATACACGGGACAATCGCATAAATGGGGGACTCTCGCATACACGTGACCCTCGCAAACACAGGACACTCGCATACACAGGACAATCGCATAAACGGACAAATCGCATACACGGGACAATCGCCTACACGAGACAATCACATACATGGGACACTCGCAAACACAGGACACTCGCATACACAGGACAATCGCATAAACGGACAAATCGCATACACGGGACAATCGCCTACACGAGACAATCGCATACATGGGACACTCGCAAACATAGGACACTCGCATACATGGGACACTCGCATACACTCGCATACACGGGACACTCGCATACACGGGACACTCGCATACACGGGATACTCGCATACACGGGACACTCGCATACACAGGACACTCGCATACATGGGACACTCGCATACACGGGACACTCGCACACACAGGACACTCGCATACATGGGACACTCGCAAACACGGGACACTCGCATGCATAGGACACTCGCATACACGGGATAATCGCAAACACGGGACACTCTCATACACAGGACATTCGCATACACGGGGCACTCGCAAACACGGGACACTCGTATACACATGGCACTCGCATACACGGGACACTCGCATACATGGAACACTCGCAAACACAGGACACTCACATACATGGGACACTCGCAAACTCAGGACAATCGCCTACACGGGACATTCGCATACACGGGATAATCGCATAAACGGGACACTCGCATAAACGAGACACTCGCATACAAAGGACACTCACATACACAGGACACTCGCATACACGGGACAATCACATAAACGGGACATTCACATACACGGGACACTCGCATACACGGGACAATCGCATAAATGGGGGACCCTCGCATACACGTGACCCTCGCAAACACAGGACACTCGCATACACAGGACAATCGCATAAACGGACAAATCGCATACACGGGACAATCGCCTACACGAGACAATCGCATACATAGGACACTCGCATACATGGGACACTCGCATACACTCGCATACACGGGACACTCGCATACACGGGACACTCGCATACACAGGACACTCGCATACATGGGACACTCGCATACACTCGCATACACGGGACAATCACATAAACGGGACATTCGCATACACGGGACACTCGCATACACGGGACAATCGCATAAATGGGGGACCCTCGCATACACGGGACACTCGCAAACACAGGACACTCGCATACACAGGACAATCGCATAAACGGACAAATCGCATACATGGGACAATCGCATACATGGGACACTCGCAAAGACTCGCATACACGGGACACTCGCATACACGGGACACTCGCATACACGGGATACTCGCATACACGGGACACTCGCATACACAGGACACTCGCATACACGGGACACTCGCATACATGGGACACTCGCATACACTCGCATACACGGGACACTCGCATACACGGGACACTCGCATACACGGGACACTCGCATACACGGGACACTCGCATACACGGGACACTCGCATACACGGGACACTCGCATACACGGGACACTCGCATACACAGGACACTCGCATACACGGGACACTCGCATACACGGGACACTCGCATACACGGGACACTCGCATATAAGGACACTCGCATACACGGACATCGCATACACGGGACACTCGCATACACGGACACTCGCATACACGGGACATCGCATACATCGCATACACATCGCATACACGGGCACCACACTCGCATACACGGGACACTCGCATACACGGGACACTCGCATACACAGGACACTCGCATACATGGGACACTCGCATACACTCGCATACACGGGACAATCACATAAACGGGACATTCGCATACACGGGACACTCGCATACACGGGACATCGCATAAAGGGGACCCTTGCATTCACGGGACACTCGCAAACACAGGACACTCGCATACACGAGACAATCGCCTACATGGGACACTCGCAAACACAGGACACTCGCATACATGGGACACTCGCATACACTCGCATACACGGGACACTCGCATACACGGGACAATAGCATGCATGGCACACTCGCAAACACAGGACACCCAAACACAACACAAAACACATCGCATACACGGGACAATCGCCTACACAACAATCGCATACATGGGACACTCGCAAACACAGGACACTCGCATACATGGGACACTCGCATACACTCGCATACACAGGATACTCGCATACACTCGCATACACGGGATACTCGCATACACGGGACACTCGCATACACATGACACTCGCATACATGGGACACTCGCATACACTCGCATACACGGGACAATCACATAAACGGGACATTCGCATACACGGGACACTCGCAAACACGGGACACTCGCATACACAGGACAATCGCATAAATGGGGGACCCTCGCATACACGTGACCCTCGCATACACCGGACACTCGCATACACAGGACAATCGCAAAAACCGACAAATCGCATACACGGGACAATCGCCTACACGAGACAATCGCATACATGGGACACTCGCAAACACGGGACACTCGCATACATGGGACACTCGCATACACTCGCATACACGGGACACTCGCATACACGAGACACTCGTATACACGGGATACTAGCATACACGGGACACTCGCATACACAGGACACTCGCATACATGGAACACCCGGATACACGGAACACCCGGATACACGGGACATCCGGATACACGGGACACTCGCATACACGGGACACCCGGATACACGGGACACACGCATACACGGGACACCCGGATACACGGGACACTCGCATACACGGGACACCCGTATACACGGGACACCCGGATAAACGGGACACCCGGATACACGGGACACCCGGATACACGGGACACTCGGATACACGGGACACTCGCATACACGGGACACCCGGATACACGGGACACCCGGATACACGGGACACCCGGATACACGGGACACCCGCATACATGTAACACTCGGATACACGGGACACTCGCATACACGGGACACTCGGATACACGGGACACACGCATACATGGGACACACGCATACATGGGACACTCGCATACACGGGACACCCGCATACACGGGACACTCGGATACACGGGACACACGCATAAATGGGACACCCGCATACACGGGACACGTGCATACATGGGGCACTCGCATTCACGTGACACTCGTATACACATGGCACTCGCATACACGGGACACTCGCATACATGGAACACTCGCACACACAGGACACTCACATACATGGGACAATCGCAAACTCAGTACAATCGCCTACACGGGACATTCACATACACGGGACAATCGCATAAACGGGACACTCGCATAAACGGGACACTCGCATACAAAGGACACTCGCATACACAGGACACTCACATACACGGGATATTCGCATACACAGGACACTCGCAAACACGGGACACTCGCATACACGGACACTCGCATACACGGGACACTCGCATACACGGGACACTCGCATACACGGGACACTCGCATACACGGGACACTCGCATACACGGGACACTCGCATACACGGACACTCGCATACACGGGACACTCGCATACACAGACACTCGCATACACGGGACACTCGCATACACGGGACACTCGCATACACAGGACACTCACATACACGGGACACTCGCATACACGGGACACCCGGATACACGGGACACTCGCATACACGGGACACCCGGATACACGGGACACTCGCATACACGGGACACTCGGATACACGGGACACTCGCATACACGGGACACTCGGATACACGGGACACTCGGATACACGGGACACTCGCATACACGGGACAATCGCATAAATGGGGGACCCTCGCATACACGTGACCCTCGCAAACACAGGACACTCGCATACACAGGACAATCGCATAAACGGACAAATCGCATACACGGGACAATCGCCTACACGAGACAATCGCATACATGGGACATTCGCAAACACAGGACACTCGCATACATGGGACACTCGCATACACTCGCATACACTCGCATACACGGGACACTCGCATACACGGGACACTCGCATACACGGGATACTCGCATACACGGGACACTCGCATACACAGGACACTCGCATACACGGGACACTCGCATACACGGACACTCGCATACACGGGATACTCGCATACACGGGACACTCGCATACCTGGATACTCGCATACACGGGATACTCGCATACACGGGAAACTCGCATACACGGGACACTCGCATACACGGGATACTCACATACACGGGACACTCGCATACATGGGACACTCGCATACCCGGGACAATCGCATACATGGGGGACCCTAGCATACACGTGACCCTCGCATAAACGTGACCCTCGCATACACAGGACAATCGCATAAACGGACAAATCGCATACACGGGACAATCGCCTACACGAGACAATCGCATACATGGGACACTCGCAAACACGGGACACTCGCATACATGGGACACTCGCATACACTCGCATACACGGGACACTCGCATACACGGGACACTCGCATACACGGGATACTCGCATACACGGGACACTCGCATACACAGGACACTCGCATACACGGGACACTCGCATACATGGGACACTCGCAAACTCAGGACAATCGCCTACACGGGACATTCGCATACACGGGACAATCGCATAAACGGGACAATCGCATAAACGGGACACTCGCATACAAAGGACATTCACATACACAGGACACTCGCCTACACGGGACAATCACATAAAACGGACATTCGCATACACAGGACACTCACATACAAGGGATATTCGCATACACGGGACACTCGCAAACACGGGACACTCGCATACACAGGACATTCGAATACACAGGGCACTCGCATACACGGGACACTCGTATAAACATGGCACTCGCATACACGGGACACTCGCATACATGGAACACTCGCAAACTCCGGACAATCGCATACACGGGACATTCGCATTAAACGCGACACTCGCATAAACTGGACACGCGCATACAAAGGACACTCACATACACAGGACACTCACATACACAGGACACTCGCATAAACTGGACACTCGCATAAACGGGACACTCGCATACAAAGGACACTCACATACACAGGACATTCGCATACACGGGACACTCGCATACACGGGTCAATCGCATAAATGGGGGACCCTAGCATACACGTGACCCTCGCATACACGGGACACTCGCTTACACGGGACACTCGCATACACCGGAAACTCGCATACACAGGACAATCGCATAAACGGACAAATCGCATACACGGGACAATCGCCTACACGAGACAATCGCATACATGGGACACTCGCAAACACAGGACACTCGCATACACTCATATACATGGGATACTCGCATACACGGGACATTCGCATACACGGGACACTCGCACACACAGGACACTCGCATACATGGGACACTCGCAAACACGGGACACTCGCATGCACAGGACACTCGCATACACGGGATAATCGCATACTCGGGACACTCGCATGCACAGGACACTCGCATACACGGGATAATCGCATACTCGGGACACTCGCATACACATGGCACTCGCATACACGGGACACTCGCATACATGGAACACTCGCAAACACAGGACACTCACATACATGGGACACTCGCATACACTCGCATACATGGGACACTCGCATATACGGGACACTCGCATACACGGAACACTCGCACACACAGGACACTCGCATACATGGGACACTCGCAAACACGGGACACTCGCATGCACAGGACACTCGCATACACGGGATAATCGCATACTCGGGACACTCGCATACACAGGACATTCGCATACACGGGGCACTCGCAAACACGGGACACTCGTATACACATGGCACTCGCATACACGGGACACTCGCATACATGGAACACTCGCAAACACAGGACACTCACATACATGGGACACTCGCAAACTCAGGACAATCGCCTACACGGGACAATCGCATAATCGGGACACTCGCATAAACGGGACACTCGCATACAAAGGACACTCACATACACAGGACACTCGCATACACGGGACAATCACATAAACGGGACATTCGCATACACGGGACACTCGCATACACGGGACACTCGCAAACACAGGACACTCGCATACACAGGACAATCGCATAAACGGACACATCGCATACACGGGACACTCGCATACACGGGACACTCGCATACACGGGATACTCGCATACACGGGACACTCGCATACACAGGACCCTCGCATACACGTGACCCTCGCAAACACAGGACACTCGCATACACAGGACAATCGCATAAACGGACAAATCGCATACACGGGACAATCGCCTACATGAGACAATCGCATACATGGGACATTCGCAAACACAGGACACTCGCATACATGGGACACTCGCATACACTCGCATACACGGGACACTCGCATACACGGGACACTCGCATACACGGGACACTCGCATACACGGGACACTCGCATACACGGGACACTCGCATACACGGGATACTCGCATACACGGGACACTCGCATACCTGGGATACTCGCATACACGGGACACTCGCATACATGGGACACTCGCATACCCGGGACAATCGCATACATGGGGGACCCTAGCATACACGTGACCCTCGCATAAACGTGACCCTCGCATACACAGGACAATCGCATAAACGGACAAATCGCATACACGGGACAATCGCCTACACGAGACAATCGCATACATGGGACACTCGCAAACACGGGACACTCGCATACATGGGACACTCGCATACACTCGCATACACGGGACACTCGCATACACGGGACACTCGCATACACGGGATACTCGCATACACGGGACACTCGCATACACAGGACACTCGCATACACGGGACACTCGCATACATGGAACACTCGCAAACACAGGACACTCACATACATGGGACACTCGCATACACTCGCATACATGGGACACTCGCATATACGGGACACTCGCATACACGGAACACTCGCACACACAGGACACTCGCATACATGGGACACTCGCAAACACGGGACACTCGCATGCACAGGACACTCGCATACACGGGATAATCGCATACTCGGGACACTCGCATACACAGGACATTCGCATACACGGGGCACTCGCAAACACGGGACACTCGTATACACATGGCACTCGCATACACGGGACACTCGCATACATGGAACACTCGCAAACACAGGACACTCACATACATGGGACACTCGCAAACTCAGGACAATCGCCTACACGGGACAATCGCATAATCGGGACACTCGCATAAACGGGACACTCGCATACAAAGGACACTCACATACACAGGACACTCGCATACACGGGACAATCACATAAACGGGACATTCGCATACACGGGACACTCGCATACACGGGACACTCGCAAACACAGGACACTCGCATACACAGGACACTCGCATACACGGGACAATCACATAAACGGGACATTCGCATACACGGGACACTCGCATACACGGGACACTCGCAAACACAGGACACTCGCATACCCGGGACAATCGCATACATGGGGGACCCTAGCATACACGTGACCCTCGCATAAACGTGACCCTCGCATACACAGGACACTCGCATACACGGGACACTCGCATACATGGGACACTCGCAAACTCAGGACAATCGCCTACACGGGACATTCGCATACACGGGACACTCGCATAAACGGGACAATCGCATAAACGGGACACTCGCATACAAAGGACATTCACATACACAGGACACTCGCCTACACGGGACAATCACATAAAACGGACATTCGCATACACAGGAGACTCACATGCAAGGGATATTCGCATACACGGGACACTCGCAAACATGGGACACTCGCATACACAGGACATTCGAATACACAGGGCACTCGCATACACGGGACACTCGTATAAACATGGCACTCGCATACACGGGACACTCGCATACATGGAACACTCGCAAACACAGGACACTCACATACATGGGACACTCGCAAACTCCGGACAATCGCATACACGGGACATTCGCATAAACGGGACACTCGCATAAACTGGACACGCGCATACAAAGGACACTCACATACACAGGACACTCACATACACAGGACACTCGCATAAACTGGACACTCGCATAAACGGGACACTCGCATACAAAGGACACTCACATACACAGGACATTCGCATACAGGGGACACTCGCATACACGGGACAATCGCATAAATGGGGGACCCTAGCATACACGTGACCCTCGCATACACGGGACACTCGCTTACACGGGACACTCGCATACACCGGACACTCGCATACACAGGACAATCGCATAAACGGACAAATCGCATACACGGGACAATCGCCTACACGAGACAATCGCATACATGGGACACTCGCAAACACAGGACACTCGCATACATGGGACACTCGCATACACTCACATACATGGGATACTCGCATACACGGGACATTCGCATACACGGGACACTCGCACACACAGGACACTCGCATACATGGGACACTTGCAAACACGGGACACTCGCATGCACAGGACACTCGCATACACGGGATAATCGCATACTCGGGACACTCGCATGCACAGGACACTCGCATACACGGGATAATCGCATACTCGGGACACTCGCATACACATGGCACTCGCATACACGGGACACTCGCATAAACGGGACACTCGCATACAAAGGACACTCACATACACAGGACACTCGCATACACGGGACAATCACATAAACGGGACATTCGCATACACGGGACACTCGCATACACGGGACACTCGCAAACACAGGACACTCGCATACACAGGACAATCGCATAAACGGACACATCGCATACACGGGACACACGCAAACACAGGACATTCACATACATGGGACACTCAAACACAGGACACTCGCATACACAGGGCACTCGCATAAACGTGACCTTCGCATACATGGGACACTCGCAACACAGGGCACTCGCATACATGGGACACTCGCATACACGTGATCCTTCGCATACATGGTACACTCGTAAACACAGGACATTCGCATACACGGGACACTCGCAAACACGGGACACTCGTATGCACAGGACACTCGCATACACAGGACAATCGCATAAACGGACACATCGCATACATGGGACACTCGCAAACACAGGACACTCGCATACACAGGACACTCGCATACATGGGACACTCGCAAACACAGGATACTCGCATACACAGGACAATCGCATACATGGGACATTCGCAAACACAGGACACTCGCATACACACGCATACACGGGACACCCGGATACACGGGACACACGCATACACGGGACACCCGGATACAAGGGACACCCGCATACACACGCATACACGGGACACCCAGATACACGGGACACCCGCATACACACGCATACACGGGACACCCGGATACACACGCATACACGGGACACCCGGATACACGGTACACCCGCATACACACGCATACACGGTACACCCGCATACACCCGCATACACACGCATACACGGGACACACGCATACACGGGACACCCGGATATACTGCACATAAGCATCCAAGGGATAATGGCATACACGGGACACTCGCAAACACAGGACACTCGCATACACGGGGCACTCGCATACACGGGACACTCGCATACACGGGACACTCGCATACACGGGGCACTCGCATACACGGGACACTCGCATACACGGGGCACTCGCATACACGGGACAATCGCATACAAGGGTCACTCGCATACACAGGACACTCACATACAGGGGACACTCGCATATAAGGGACATTCGCATACACAGGGCACTCGCAAACACAGGGCACTCGCATACACGGTACAATCGCATACACGTGACGTTCGCATACATGGGACACATGCAAACACAGGACATTCACATACATGGGACACTCAAACACAGGACACTCGCATACACAGGGCACTCGCATACACGTGACCTTCGCATACATGGGACACTCGCAACACAGGGCACTCGCATACATGGGACACTCGCATACACGTGATCCTTCGCATACATGGGACACTCGTAAACACAGGACATTCGCATACACGGGACACTCGCAAACACGGGACACTCGTATGCACAGGACACTCACATACACAGGATATTCGCATACACGGGACACTCGCAAACACGGGACACTCGCATACACAGGACACTCGTATGCACAGGACAATCGCATAAACGGACAAATCGCATACACGGGACAATCGCCTACACGAGACAATCGCATACATGGGACACTCGCAAACACAGGACACTCGCATACATGGGACACTCGCATACACTCGCATACACGGGACACTCGCATACATGGGACACTCGCATACACGGTACACTCGCATACACGGCACACTCGCATACACGGGACACTCGCACACACAGGACACTCGCATACACGGCACACTCGCATACACGGGACACTCGCAAACATGGGACACTCGCATGCACAGGACACTCGCATACACGGGACACTCGCAAACACGGGATACTCGCATGCACAGGACACTCGCATACACAGGACACTCGCATACACAGGACAATCGCATATCCGGACAAATCGCATACACGGGACAATCGCCTACACGAGACAATCGCATACATGGGACACTCGCAAACACAGGACACTCGCATACATGGGACACTCGCATACACACGCATACACGGGACACTGGCATACACGGGACACTCGCATACACGGGATACTCGCATACACGGGACACTCGCATACACAGGACACTCGCATAAATGGGACACTCGCATACACTCACATACATGGGATACTCGCATACACGGGACATTCGCATACACGGGACACTCGCACACACAGGACACTCGCTTACATGGGACACTCGCAAACACGGGACACTCGCATGCACAGGACACTCGCATACACGGGATAATCGCATACTCGGGACACTCGCATACACAGGACATTCGCATACTCGGGACACTCGCAAACACGGGACACTCGTATACACATGGCACTCGCATACACGGGACACTCGCATACATGGAACACTCGCAAACACAGGACACTCACATACATGGGACACTTGCATACACTCGCATACATGGGACACTCGCATACACGGGACACTCGCATACACGGAACACTCGCACACACAGGACACTCGCATACATGGGACACTGGCAAACACGGGACACTCGTATGCACAGGACACTCGCATTCACGGGATAATCGCATACTCGGGACACTCGCATACACAGGACATTCGCATACACGGGGCACTCGCAAACACGGGACACTCGTATACACATGGCACTCGCATACACGGGACACTCGCATACATGGAACACTCGCAAACACAGGACACTCACATACATGGGACACTCGCAAACTCAGGACAATCGCCTACACGGGACAATCGCATAAACGGGACACTCGCATAAACGGGACACTCGCATACAAAGGACACTCACATACACAGGACACTCGCATACACGGGACAATCACATAAACGGGACATTCGCATACACGGGACACTCGCATACACGGGACACTCGCAAACACAGGACACTCGCATACACAGGACAATCGCATAAACGGACAAATCGCATACACGGGACACACGCAAACACAGGACATTCACATACATGGGACACTCAAACACAGGACACTCGCATACACAGGGCACTCGCATACACGTGACCTTCGCATACATGGGACACTCGCAACACAGGGCACTCGCATACATGGGACACTCGCATACACGTGATCCTTCGCATACATGGGACACTCGTAAACACAGGACACTCGCAAACACGGGACACTCGTATGCACAGGACACTCGCATACACAGGACAATCGCATAAACGGACACATCGCATACATGGGACACTCGCAAACACAGGACACTCGCATACACAGGACAATCGCATACATGGGACACTCGCAAACACAGGACACTCGCATACACAGGACAATCGCATACATGGGACATTCGCAAACACAGGACACTCGCATACACAAGACAATCGCATAAACGGACAAATCGCATACACGGGACACTCGCATACACCGGACACTCGCATACACAGGACACTCGCAAACACGGGACACTCGCATACACTCGCATACACGGGACACTCGCATACACTCGCATACACGGGACATTCCAATCGCAATCACGGGACATTCCAATCGCATACTCGGGACACTCCAATCGCATACACGGGACACTCCAATCGCAAATACGGGACATTCGCATACTCGGGACACTCCAATCGCATTCACGGGACACTCCAATCGCATACACGGGAATACTCGGGACACCCGGATACACGGGACACCCGGATACACGGGACACCCGCATACACACACATACACGGGACACCGGATACACGGGACACCCGGATAAACGGGACACCCGCATACACACGCATATACGGGACACCCGGATACACGGTACACCCGGATATACGGGACACCCGCATACACACGCATACACGGGACACCCGGATACACGGGACACACGCATACACGGGACACCCGGATACAAGGGACACACGCATACACACGCATACACGGGACACCCAGATACACGGGACACCCGCATACACACGCATACACGGGACACCCGGATACCCACGCATACACGGGACACCCGGATACACGGTACACCCGCATACTCACGCATACACGGTACACCCGCATACACCCGCATACACACGCATACACGGGACACACGCATACACGGGACACCCGGATATACTGCACATAAGCATCCAAGGGATAATGGCATACACGGGACACTCGCAAACACAGGACACTCGCATACACGGGGCACTCGCATACACGGGACACTCGCATACACGGGACACTCGCATACACGGGGCACTCGCATACACGGGACACTCGCATACACGGGGCACTCGCATACACGGGACAATCGCATACAAGGGTCACTCGCATACACAGGACACTCGCATACAGGGGACACTCGCATATAAGGGACTTTCGCATACACGGTACAATCGCATACACGTGACGTTCGCATACATGGGACACATGCAAACACAGGACATTCACATACATGGGACACTCAAACACAGGACACTCGCATACACAGGGCACTCGCATACAGGTGACCTTCGCATACATGGGACACTCGCAACACAGGGCACTCGCATACATGGGACACTCGCATACACGTGATCCTTCGCATACATGGGACACTCGTAAACACAGGACATTCGCATACACGGGACACTCGCAAACACGGGACACTCGTATGCACAGGACACTCACATACACAGGATATTCGCATACACGGGACACTCGCAAACACGGGACACTCGCATACACAGGACACTCGTATGCACAGGACACCCACATACACAGGATATTCGCATACACGGGACACTCGCAAACACGGGACACTCGCATACACAGGACACTCGCATACACAGGGCACTCGCATACACGGGACATTCGCATACACGGGGCACTCGCAAACACGGGACACTCGTATAAACATTGCACTCGCATACACGGGACACTCGCATACATGGGACACTCGCAAACTCAGGACACTCATATACATGGGACACTCGCAAACTCCGGACAATCGCATACACGGGACATTCGCATACATAGAACACTCGCAAACTCAGGACACTCACATACATGGGACACTCGCAAACTCCGGACAATCGCATACACGGGACATTCGAATACACGGGACAATCACATAAACGGGACACTCGCATAAACGGGACACTCGCATACAAAGGACACTCATATACACAGGACACTCGCATACACGGGACAATCACATAAACGGGACATTCGCATACACGGGACACTCGCATACACGGGACAATCATATTCACGTGACCTCGTATATAGGGGACAATCGCAAACACGTGACACTCGCATATATGGGACACTCGCAAACACAGGACACTCTCATACACGAGGCTTTCGCATACATGGGACACTCGCAAACACAGGACACTCTCATACACGGGGCTTTCGCATACATGGGACACTCGCAAACACGGGACACTCGTATACACATGGCACTCGCATACACGGGACACTCGCATACATGGAACACTCGCAAACACAGGACACTCACATACATGGGACACTTGCATACACTCGCATACATGGGACACTCGCATACACGGGACACTCGCATACACGGAACACTCGCACACACAGGACACTCGCATACATGGGACACTGGCAAACACGGGACACTCGTATGCACAGGACACTCGCATACACGGGACAATCGCATACTCGGGACACTCGCATACACAGGACATTCGCATACACGGGGCACTCGCAAACACGGGACACTCGTATACACATGGCACTCGCATACACGGGACACTCGCATACACGGGACACTCGCATACACGGGGCACTCGCATACACGGGACACTCGCATACACGGGGCACTCGCATACACGGGACAATCGCATACAAGGGTCACTCGCATACACAGGACACTCGCATACAGGGGACACTCGCATATAAGGGACATTCGCATACACAGGGCACTCGCAAACACAGGGCACTCGCATACACGGTACAATCGCATACACGTGACGTTCGCATACATGGGACACATGCAAACACAGGACATTCACATACATGGGACACTCAAACACAGGACACTCGCATACACAGGGCACTCGCATACAGGTGACCTTCGCATACATGGGACACTCGCAACACAGGGCACTCGCAAACATGGGACACTCGCATACACGTGATCCTTCGCATACATGGGACACTCGTAAACACAGGACATTCGCATACACGGGACACTCGCAAACACGGGACACTCGTATGCACAGGACACTCACATACACAGGATATTCGCATACACGGGACACTCGCAAACACGGGACACTCGCATACACAGGACACTCGTATGCACAGGACACCCACATACACAGGATATTCGCATACACGGGACACTCGCAAACACGGGACACTCGCATACACAGGACACTCGCATACACAGGGCACTCGCATACACGGGACATTCGCATACACGGGGCACTCGCAAACACGGGACACTCGTATAAACATTGCACTCGCATACACGGGACACTCGCATACATGGGACACTCGCAAACTCAGGACACTCATATACATGGGACACTCGCAAACTCCGGACAATCGCATACACGGGACATTCGCATACATAGAACACTCGCAAACTCAGGACACTCACATACATGGGACACTCGCAAACTCCGGACAATCGCATACACGGGACATTCGAATACACGGGACAATCACATAAACGGGACACTCGCATAAACGGGACACTCGCATACAAAGGACACTCATATACACAGGACACTCGCATACACGGGACAATCACATAAACGGGACATTCGCATACACGGGACACTCGCATACACGGGACAATCATATTCACGTGACCCTCGTATATAGGGGACAATCGCAAACACGTGACACTCGCATATATGGGACACTCGCAAACACAGGACACTCTCATACACGGGGCTTTCGCATACATGGGACACTCGCAAACACGGGACACTCGCATACACAGGGCAATCGCATAAACGGACCAATCGCATACATGGGACACTCGCATACACAGGGCAATCGCATAAACGGACCAATCGCATACATGGGACACTCGCATACACGGGACAATCGCATGCTCGGGCCAATCGGATACATGGGACAAACGCAAACACAGGACAATCGCATATACGCGACACTCGCATACTCGGGATACACGGCACAATCGCATACACGGGACAGTTCATTCGCATACAGGGAACACTCCAATCGCATACACGGGGCACTCCAATCGCATACACGGGACAATCGCAAACACGGGATGCATGGCACAATCGCATATACGGGACACTCGCATACTCGGGACACTACAATCGCATTCACGGGACACTCCAATCGCAAATACGGGACACTCGCATACTCGGGACACTCCAATCGCATTCACGGGACACTCCAATCGCATACACGGGCATACTCGGGACACTTCAATCGCATACACGGGACAATCACATAAACGGGACATTCGCATACACAGGACACTCACATACACGGGATATTCGCATACACAGGACACTCACATACAAGGGATATTCGCATACACGGGACATTAGCAAACACGGGACACTCGCATACACAGAACATTCGCATACACAGGGCACTCCCATACACGGGACATTCGCATACACGGGGCACTCGCAAACACGGGACACTCGTATAAACATTGCACTCGCATACCTGGGACACTCGCATACATGGAACACTCGCAAACACAGGACACTCACATACATGGGACACTCGCAAACTCAGGTCACTCATATACATGGGACACTCGCAAACTCCGGACAATAGCATACACGGGACATTCGCATACACGGGACAATCGCATAAACGGGACACTCGCATAAACGGGACACTCGCATACAAAGGACACTCACATACACAGGACACTCGCATACACGGGACAATCACATACACGGGACATTCGCATACACGGGACACTCGCATACACGGGACAATCGCATAAATGGGGGACCCTAGCATACACGTGACCCCCGCATACACGGGACACTCGCATACACGGGACACTCGCATACACCGGACACTCGCATACACAGGATAATCGCATAAACGGACAAATCGCATACACGGGACAATCGCCTACACGAGACAATCGCATACATGGGACACTTGCAAACACAGGATACACGCATACATGGGACACTCGCATACACTCGCATACACGGGACACTCGCATACATGGGACACTCGCATACACGGGACACTCGCATACACGGCACACTCGCATACACGGGACACTAGCACACATAGGACACTCGCATACACGGCACACTCGCATACACGGGACACTCGCAAACATGGGACACTCGCATGCACAGGACACTCGCATACACGGGACACTCGCAAACACGGGATACTCGCATGCACAGGACACTCGCATACACAGGACACTCGCATACACAGGACAATCGCATATCCGGACAAATCGCATACACGGGACAATCGCCTACACGAGACAATCGCATACATGGGACACTCGCAAACACAGGACACTCGCATACATGGGACACTCGCATACACACGCATACACGGGACACTGGCATACACGGGACACTCGCATACACGGGATACTCGCATACACGGGACACTCGCATACACAGGACACTCGCATAAATGGGACACTCGCATACACTCACATACATGGGATACTCGCATACACGGGACATTCGCATACACGGGACACTCGCACACACAGGACACTCGCTTACATGGGACACTCGCAAACACGGGACACTCGCATGCACAGGACACTCGCATACACGGGATAATCGCATACTCGGGACACTCGCATACACAGGACATTCGCATACTCGGGACACTCGCAAACACGGGACACTCGTATACACATGGCACTCGCATACACGGGACACTCGCATACATGGAACACTCGCAAACACAGGACACTCACATACATGGGACACTTGCATACACTCGCATACATGGGACACTCGCATACACGGGACACTCGCATACACGGAACACTCGCACACACAGGACACTCGCATACATGGGACACTGGCAAACACGGGACACTCGTATGCACAGGACACTCGCATACACGGGATAATCGCATACTCGGGACACTCGCATACACAGGACATTCGCATACACGGGGCACTCGCAAACACGGGACACTCGTATACACATGGCACTCGCATACACGGGACACTCGCATACATGGAACACTCGCAAACACAGGACACTCACATACATGGGACACTCGCAAACTCAGGACAATCGCCTACACGGGACAATCGCATAAACGGGACACTCGCATAAACGGGACACTCGCATACAAAGGACACTCACATACACAGGACACTCGCATACACGGGACAATCACATAAACGGGACATTCGCATACACGGGACACTCGCATACACGGGACACTCGCAAACACAGGACACTCGCATACACAGGACAATCGCATAAACGGACAAATCGCATACACGGGACACACGCAAACACAGGACATTCACATACATGGGACACTCAAACACAGGACACTCGCATACACAGGGCACTCGCATACACGTGACCTTCGCATACATGGGACACTCGCAACACAGGGCACTCGCATACATGGGACACTCGCATACACGTGATCCTTCGCATACATGGGACACTCGTAAACACAGGACATTCGCATACACGGGACACTCGCAAACACGGGACACTCGTATGCACAGGACACTCGCATACACAGGACAATCGCATAAACGGACACATCGCATACATGGGACACTCGCAAACACAGGACACTCGCATACACAGGACAATCGCATACATGGGACACTCGCAAACACAGGACACTCGCATACACAGGACAATCGCATACATGGGACATTCGCAAACACAGGACACTCGCATACACAAGACAATCGCATAAACGGACAAATCGCATACACGGGACACTCGCATACACCGGACACTCGCATACACAGGACACTCGCAAACACGGGACACTCGCATACACTCGCATACACGGGACACTCGCATACACTCGCATACACGGGACACTCGCATACACGGGACATTCCAATCGCATTCACGGGACATTCCAATCGCATACTCGGGACACTCCAATCGCATACACGGGACACTCCAATCGCAAATACGGGACATTCGCATACTCGGGACACTCCAATCGCATTCACGGGACACTCCAATCGCATACACGGGAATACTCGGGACACTTGGATACACGGGACACCCGGAAACACGGGACACCCGCATACACACACATACACGGGACACCGGATACACTGGACACCCGGATACACGGGACACCCGCATACACACGCATATACGGGACACCCGGATACACGGTACACCCGGATATACGGGACACCCGCATACACACGCATACACGGGACACCCGGATACACGGGACACACGCATACACGGGACACCCGGATACAAGGGACACCCGCATACACACGCATACACGGGACACCCAGATACACGGGACACCCGCATACACACGCATACACGGGACACCCGGATACACACGCATACACGGGACACCCGGATACACGGTACACCCGCATACACACGCATACACGGTACACCCGCATACACCCGCATACACACGCATACACGGGACACACGCATACACGGGACACACGCATACACGGGACACCCGGATATACTGCACATAAGCATCCAAGGGATAATGGCATACACGGGGCACTCGCATACACGGGACAATCGCATACAAGGGTCAGTCGCATACACAGGACACTCGCATACAGGGGACACTCGCATATAAGGGACATTCGCATACACAGGGCACTCGCAAACACAGGGCACTCGCATACACGGTACAATCGCATACACGTGACGTTCGCATACATGGGACACATGCAAACACAGGACATTCACATACATGGGACACTCAAACACAGGACACTCGCATACACAGGGCACTCGCATACACGTGACCTTCGCATACATGGGACACTCGCAACACAGGGCACTCGCATACATGGGACACTCGCATACACGTGATCCTTCGCATACATGGGACACTCGTAAACACAGGACATTCGCATGCACGGGACACTCGCAAACAAGGGACACTCGTATGCACAGGACACTCACATACACAGGATATTCGCATACACGGGACACTCGCAAACACGGGACACTCACATACACAGGATATTCGCATACACGGGACACTCGCAAACACGGGACACTCGCATACACAGGACACTCGCATACACAGGGCACTCGCATACACGCGACATTCGCATTCACGGGGCACTCGCAAACACGGGACACTCGTATAAACATTGCACTCGCATACACGGGACACTCGCATACATGGGACACTCGCAAACTCAGGACACTCATATACATGGGACACTCGCAAACTCCGGACAATCGCATACACCTGACATTCGCATACATAGAACACTCGCAAACTCAGGACACTCACATACATGGGACACTCGCAAACTCCGGACAATCGCATACACGGGACATTCGAATACACGGGACAATCACATAAACGGGACACTCGCATAAACGGGACACTCGCATACAAAGGACACTCACATACACAGAACACTCGCATACACTGGACAATCACATAAACGGGACATTCGCATACACGGGACACTCGCATACACGGCATAATCGCATACACGGGAACACTCCAATCGCATACACGGTGCACTCCAATCGCATACACGGGACAATCGCAAACACGGGATGCATGGCACAATCGCATATACGGGACACTCGCATACTCGGGACACTCCAATCGCATTCACGGGACACTCCAATCGCATACACGGGCATACTCGGGACACTTCAATCGCATAAACGGGACACTCGCATACTCGGGACACTCCAATCGCATACATGGGGCAATCGCAAACACGGGGCAATCGCATTCATGTGACACTCCAATCGCAAACACGGGGCAATCGCATACACGGTGCAATCGCATACTCGGGACACTCCAATCGCATACATGGGACAATCGCATTCATGTGACACTCCAATCGCAAACACGGGGCAATCGCAAACACGGTGCAATCGCATACTCGGGACACTCCAATCGCATACATGGGACAATCGCAAACACGGGGCAATCGCATTCATGGGACCCTCCAATCGCAAACACTGGGCAATCGCATTCACGGGCAATCGCATTCGTGGGACAATCGCATAGACGGGGCAATCGCATTCATGGGACAATCGCAAACACGGGGCAATCGCATTCATGGGACCCTCCAATCGCAAATACGGGATAATCGCAAACACGGGTTATCGCATTCGTGGGACAATCGCAAACACGGGGCAACCGCATTCATGGGACAATCGCAAACACGGGGCAATCGCATTCATGGGACATTCCAATGGCATTCACGGGACAATCGCACACACGGGGCAATCGCATTCATGGGACACTCCAATCGCAAACACGAGACAATCGCTAACACGGGGCAATCGCATACACGGAACATCTCAATCGCAATCACGGGACAATCAAATTCATGTGACTCTCCAATCGCAAACACGGGGCAATCACATTCTCGGGACACTCCAATCGCAATCACGGGACAATCGCATACTCGGGGCACTCGCATACTCGGAGACAACCGCATACTCGGGACACTCCAATCACATACACGGGATACTCCAATCGCTTACATGGGACAATCCAATCGATTTCACGGGACAATCGCATTCACGAGACACTCCAATCGCAAACACGGTGCAATCGAATTCACGCGCCACACCGCTCGCAAACACCGGACAATCACAAACACGGAGCAATCGCATTCATGGGACATTCCAATCGCATTCACGGGACAATCGCAAACACGGGGCGGGGCAATCGCATTCATGGGACACTCCTATCGCAAACACGGGACAATCGCATTCATGGGCACTCCAATCGCAAACATGGGGCAATCGCATACACGGGACACCCCAATCGCAATCACGGGGTAATCAAATTCATGGGACTCTCCAATCGCAAACACGGGGCAATCGCATTCACGGGACACTCCACTCGCAATCACGGGACAATCGCATACTCGGGGCACTCGCATACTCGGAGACAACCGCATACTCGGGACACTCCAATCGCATACACGGGATACTCCAATCGCATACACGGGACAATCGCAAACACGGGGATACACGGTACAATCGCATATACGGGAAAATCGCAAACACGGGGCAATCGCATTCATGGGCACTCCAATCGCAAACACGGGGCAATCGCATACACGGGACACCCCAATCGCAAACACGGGGCAATCGCATTTACGGGACACTCCAATCGCAAACACGGGACACCCCAATCGCAAACACGGGGCAATCGCATACACGGGACACCCCAATCGCAAACACGGGGCAATCGCATACACGGGACACCCCAATCGCAATCACGGGACAATCGCATACTCGGGGCACTCGCATACTCGGAGACAACCGCATACTCGGGACACTCCAATCGCATACACGGGATACTCCAATCGCATACACGGGACAATCGCAAACACGGGATACACGGCACAATCGCATATACGGGACACTCGCAAACACGGGACACCCCAATCGCAAACACGGGGCAATCGCATACACGGGACACCCCAATCGCAAACACGGGGCAATCGCATACACGGGACACCCCAATCGCAATCACGGGACAATCGCATACACGGGACAATCGCAAACACGGGATACACGGCACAATCGCATATACGGGACACTCGCATACTCGGGACATTCCAATCGCATATACGGGACACTCCAATCGCATACACGGGACACTCCAATCGAATTCACGGGACAATCGCAAACACGGGACACTCCAATCGCAAACACGGGACAATCGCATACTCGGGGCACTCCAATCGCAAACACGGTTGCAATCGCATTCACGAGACACTCCAATCGCAAATACGGTGCAATCGCATTCATGCGACACTCCGCTCGCAAACACGGGACAATCGCAAACACGGGGCAATCGCATTCATGGGACACTCCAATCGCAAACACGGGACACTCGCAAACACGGGGCAATCGCATTCATGGGACACCTCAATCGCAAACACGGGGCAATCGCATTCACGCGACACTCCAATCGCATACACGGGATACTCCAATCGCATACACGGGACAATCGCAAACACGGGATACACGGCACAATCGCATATACGGGACACTCGCATACTCGGGACATTCCAATCGCATATACGGGACACTCCAATCGCATACACGGGACACTCCAATCGAATTTACGGGACAATCGCAAACACGGGACAATCGCAAACACGGGGCAATCGCATTCATGGGACCCTCCAATCGCAAACACGGGGCAATCGCATTCACGGGCAATCGCATTCGTGGGACAATCGCAAACACGAGGCAATCGCATTCATGGGACAATCGCAAACACGGGGCAATCGCATTCATGGGACCCTCCAATCGCAAATACGGGATAATCGCAAACACGGGCAATCGCATTCGTGGGACAATCGCAAACACGGGGCAACCGCATTCATGGGACAATCGCAAACACGGGGCAATCGCATTCATGGGACATTCCAATGGCATTCACGGGACAATCGCACACACGGGGCAATCGCATTCATGGGACACTCCAATCGCAAACACGAGACAATCGCTAACACGGGGCAATCGCATACACGGAACATCTCAATCGCAATCACGGGACAATCAAATTCATGTGACTCTCCAATCGCAAACACATTCTCGGGACACTCCAATCGCAATCACGGGACAATCGCATACTCGGGGCACTCGCATACTCGGAGACAACCGCATACTCGGGACACTCCAATCACATACACGGGATACTCCAATCGCTTACACGGGACAATCCAATCGATTTCACGGGACAATCGCATTCACGAGACACTCCAATCGCAAACACGGTGCAATCGCATTCACGCGCCACTCCGCTCGCAAACACCGGACAATCACAAACACGGAGCAATCGCATTCATGGGACATTCCAATCGCATTCACGGGACAATCGCAAACACGGGGCGGGGCAATCGCATTCATGGGACACTCCTATCGCAAACACGGGACAATCGCAAACACGGGGCAATCGCATTCATGGGCACTCCAATCGCAAACATGGGGCAATCGCATACACGGGACACCCCAATCGCAATCACGGGGTAATCAAATTCATGGGACTCTCCAATCGCAAACACGGGGCAATCGCATTCACGGGACACTCCACTCGCAATCACGGGACAATCGCATACTCGGGGCACTCGCATACTCGGAGACAACCGCATACTCGGGACACTCCAATCGCATACACGGGATACTCCAATCGCATACACGGGACAATCGCAAACACGGGGATACACGGTACAATCGCATATACGGGAAAATCGCAAACACGGGGCAATCGCATTCATGGGCACTCCAATCGCAAACACGGGGCAATCGCATACACGGGACACCCCAATCGCAAACACGGGGCAATCGCATTTACTGGACACTCCAATCGCAAACACGGGACACCCCAATCGCAAACACGGGGCAATCGCATACACGGGACACCCCAATTGCAAACACGGGGCAATCGCATACACGGGACACCCCAATCGCAATCACGGGACAATCGCATACTCGGGGCACTCGCATACTCGGAGACAACCGCATACTCGGGACACTCCAATCGCATACACGGGATACTCCAATCGCATACACGGGACAATCGCAAACACGGGATACACGGCACAATCGCATATACGGGACACTCGCAAACACGGGACACCCCAATCGCAAACACGGGGCAATCGCATACACGGGACACCCCAATCGCAAACACGGGGCAATCGCATACACGGGACACCCCAATCGCAATCACGGGACAATCGCATACTCGGGGCACTCGCATACTCGGAGACAACCGCATACTCGGGACACTCCAATCGCATACACGGGATACTCCAATCGCATACACGGGACAATCGCAAACACGGGATACACGGCACAATCGCATATACGGGACACTCGCATACTCGGGACATTCCAATCGCATATACGGGACACTCCAATCGCATACACGGGACACTCCAATCGAATTCACGGGACAATCGCAAACACGGGACACTCCAATCGCAAACACGGGACAATCGCATACTCGGGGCACTCCAATCGCAAACACGGTTGCAATCGCATTCACGAGACACTCCAATCGCAAATACGGTGCAATCGCATTCATGCGACACTCCGCTCGCAAACACGGGACAATCGCAAACACGGGGCAATCGCATTCATGGGACACCTCAATCGCAAACACGGGGCAATCGCAGTCACGCGACACTCCAATCGCATACACGGGATACTCCAATCGCATACACGGGACAATCGCAAACACGGGATACACGGCACAATCGCATATACGGGACACTCGCATACTCGGGACATTCCAATCGCATATACGGGACACTCCAATCGCATACACGGGACACTCCAATCGAATTCACGGGACAATCGCAAACACGGGACAATCGCAAACACGGGGCAATCGCATTCATGGGACCCTCCAATCGCAAACACGGGGCAATCGCATTCACGGGCAATCGCATTCGTGGGACAATCGCAAACACGGGGCAATCGCATTCATGGGACAATCGCAAACACGGGGCAATCGCATTCATGGGACCCTCCAATCGCAAATACGGGATAATCGCAAACACGGGCAATCGCATTCGTGGGACAATCGCAAACACGGGGCAACCGCATTCATGGGACAATCGCAAACACGGGGCAATCGCATTCATGGGACATTCCAATGGCATTCACGGGACAATCGCACACACGGGGCAATCGCATTCATGGGACACTCCAATCGCAAACACGAGACAATCGCTAACACGGGGCAATCGCATACACGGAACATCGCAATCGCAATCACGGGACAATCAAATTCATGTGACTCTCCAATCGCAAACACGGGGCAATCACATTCTCGGGACACTCCAATCGCAATCACGGGACAATCGCATACTCGGGGCACTCGCATACTCGGAGACAACCGCATACTCGGGACACTCCAATCACATACACGGGATACTCCAATCGCTTACACGGGACAATCCAATCGATTTCACGGGACAATCGCATTCACGAGACACTCCAATCGCAAACACGGTGCAATCGCATTCACGCGCCACTCCGCTCGCATACACCGGACAATCACAAACACGGAGCAATCGCATTCATGGGACATTCCAATCGCATTCACGGGACAATCGCAAACACGGGGCAATCGCATTCATGGGACACTCCTATCGCAAACACGGGACAATCGCAAACACGGGGCAATCGCATTCATGGGCACTCCAATCGCAAACATGGGGCAATCGCATACACGGGACACCCCAATCGCAATCACGGGGTAATCAAATTCATGGGACTCTCCAATCGCAAACACGGGGCAATCGCATTCACGGGACACTCCACTCGCAATCACGGGACAATCGTATACTCGGGGCACTCGCATACTCGGAGACAACCGCATACTCGGGACACTCCAATCGCATACACGGGATACTCCAATCGCATACACGGGACAATCGCAAACACGGGGATACACGGTACAATCGCATATACGGGAAAATCGCAAACACGGGGCAATCGCATTCATGGGCACTCCAATCGCAAACACGGGGCAATCGCATACACGGGACACCCCAATCGCAAACACGGGGCAATCGCATTTACGGGACACTCCAATCGCAAACACGGGACACCCCAATCGCAAACACGGGGCAATCGCATACACGGGACACCCCAATCGCAAACACGGGGCAATCGCATACACGGGACACCCCAATCGCAATCACGGGACAATCGCATACTCGGGGCACTCGCATACTCGGAGACAACCGCATACTCGGGACACTCCAATCGCATACACGGGATACTCCAATCGCATACACGGGACAATCGCAAACACGGGATACACGGCACAATCGCATATACGGGACACTCGCAAACACGGGACACCCCAATCGCAAACACGGGGCAATCGCATACACGGGACACCCCAATCGCAAACACGGGGCAATCGCATACACGGGACACCCCAATCGCAATCACGGGACAATCGCATACTCGGGGCACTCGCATACTCGGAGACAACCGCATACTCGGGACACTCCAATCGCATACACGGGATACTCCAATCGCATACACGGGACAATCGCAAACACGGGATACACGGCACAATCGCATATACGGGACACTCGCATACTCGGGACATTCCAATCGCATATACGGGACACTCCAATCGCATACACGGGACACTCCAATCGAATTCACGGGACAATCGCAAACACGGGACACTCCAATCGCAAACACGGGACAATCGCATACTCGGGGCACTCCAATCGCAAACACGGTTGCAATCGCATTCACGAGACACTCCAATCGCAAATACGGTGCAATCGCATTCATGCGACACTCCGCTCGCAAACACGGGACAATCGCAAACACGGGGCAATCGCATTCATGGGACACTCCAATCGCAAACACGGGACAATCGCAAACACGGGGCGGCAATCGCATTCATGGGACACCTCAATCGCAAACACGGGGCAATCGCATTCACGCGACACTCCAATCGCAAACACGGGACAATCGCATACTTGGGGCACTCGCATATTCGGAGACAACCGCATACTCGGGACACTCCAATCGCATACAAGGGACACTCCAATCGCATACACAGGATACACGGCACAATCGCATATACGGGACACTCGCATACTCGGGACACTCCAATCGCATACACGGGACACTCCAATCGCATACACGGGACATTCCAATCGAATTCACGGGACAATCGCAAACACGGGACACTCCAATCGTAAACACGGTGAAATCGAATTTACGGGACACTCCAATCGCAAACACGGGACAATCGCATACTCGGGGCACTCCAATCGCAAACACGGTGCAATCGCATTCACGAGACACTCCACTCGCAAACACGGGACAATCGCATACACGAGACACCCCAATAGCAAACACGGGGCAATCACATTCACAGGACACTCCAATCGCAAACACGGGACAATCACATTCACGGGACACTCCAATCGCAAACACGGGGCAATCGCATACTCTTATACTCGGAACACCCGCATACACGGGAGACTCACAAACAGTCATTCTGGACAGTATCATGACTTTCTTCCTACAAAAGCTGCATTTAAACACCATCTATTTCTTTCTTCTTGTAGTTGGACAAATGTCTTCATCGGGTTCAAGAAACAAGTGTTACTCCGATATGTTGTGTAAAGCACTCGACAGAATCGGGGCAAACCAGTGTATGCGGCTGAAATTTTACGAAGCCACTGTAGCATATTGCATTATGCATAGAGTAATATGGTTAAATGAATGTGGGGTTAGGCAACACCCTATGAGCACAATGCACACGTTTGGGAGCTACGCCGAAAGCACAAAAACAAATGGTATGAGGTCAGACACAGATCTAATAATGATTTTACCGTATAATGTTGTTGAACAAGGATTTGAGGCCGATGTGAATACAGTTGTTGTTGCAACAGACATGTTCATTCCTCCAGGATTTGTGAAATTGAAATTAGATGTGAAAGTTACTAGCCTTTTCTTCAAGCTCCAACAAATCAGTGACAGCTACTGCTTCATTTCAAATACATATACAGAGGTATATACGCAACAATGTGCCGCAAACTCGCAAACTAGCCGAGGACCAGCAGAACTTGACACGCATGGACCAGCTTTAAGGACCGTCTTCCCAATGGATGATATACACATAGATAGCATCACTGCATTTCGCAGTAATTCCTGGCTACCCGCCAATCTTGAATATTTCAATCGTCCAAGGCATCATGGCTGGCCTAGTCAAGAAACATTGGACATTATGAAAGGTCAAGGCTGTTTGTTCGTTCCTACTGGACACCATTCGTGCAAGGAAGAACATCGCATGCTGCAGTGGCGGATTTCCTTCTCATTCCAAGAGCGGCATCTGATGCTGAATCTAAACACAGCCCAGTACAAATGCTACATGCTGCTAAAACTTGTAAAGATATATCACATTTCTCCAATTATGGACTTGACTTCTTACCACTGCAAGACCGCATTACTTTACACAATTGAAAACACAGATGTAGAAATATGGAAGGAAGATAACATTTTGAAATGTTTTGTTTTGTGTTTGAAGAGGATAAAGAAATGGTCAAGAACACGAATGTGTCCGAGCTATTTCATCCCGGAATTGAATCTATTTACTGGGAAGATAGAAGAACAAGAACTAAGCAAACTTACGCACATTTTGGCATACATCATACGAAGTCCACAGCAGTATCTGCAGCAAATATCCATTGATAATTTCGGAAAGTTAGTTGAACTATATGGATCCACAGATGACGAACACATTGAAGAGAAAGTTGACACACATGTAGGAGATACGCTACACGAACTTCTTCTAGGTACTGCTCACTGTATATTACATATCCGGTGTAATATTCTTCAACATATATCATTCGAATGCAACTCTCTCGACATGGTTATCGAAAGACTTTATGGATGGTTGAACACTATCAACCATCTTGAAAACGAACCCAACATGGGAATGTATCAACATGATCACGTTCTCTGGGTATTACCGCATGTCGGTCGATTCTTGCATTCAAGTCTGGCAAGCCACTTGGCTCTCAAAGTCGTCAGGAGCCCCAACACACAGACAAAATCCTGGCATATATTGTCAGTGGCCTACCATTTCTGGATGGGATTACAGTCGGATGCGTATTCTGGAAAAATGAAACTCGCTACGTTTCTGTTCTACACAGGATATCTCAGTGCAGATGAACTGAAATCCAACTACTGTTCTACACTGGAAACACATTCGATATGTATCTGCTCAAAAGGACGTACGCATATGTTAGAACAAGTCTATGGAAATACCACTTTCCAAAATTTGTTTAAATCTTCCCCATTAGAAACATTGAAAATGAGTACATCTACGTATATTGAGGAATATGTGTCTGCATGTACTATCTTCTTGCCAACAGAGTCGGAACTTACGTTTTACCCGCTACAGTTTGAAATGCATAGCGGCTTTGGCTGTGAACCATCTTTATATGACAGGAATTTGCAAAGTAATTCTCTAGGTTTCGGTGATATGAACAATAAATGTGCAATACTCGATTCAAAGGTGCATTATGCTTTACTCTTGATATATCTCTCTGGCAAAACTGATTCAGCTAAGCATAAAAGGATGCTATTCAAGTACTGTACAGACGATACATTGGTGCACGGAGAAACTACCTGGAATGTTTTGGGGTGGTTCATCAGCATTGAGGAAATCAACCAGAAGTCTTTGATGTGCTACAAACGTTCTTGGGATTACAATATCAGAATACATAATGCCTATCCCCAGGCAATGTGGTCGATATACAAGAATGCTGCAAAATGGCACATGGCTTTACTGTTGTATCGAGCCTGGTTGAACACCAACAAAGCTAATGAAACAGTGGATGGATGACATATATGGGTGTTACCACCTATTTTTCTCTAGAAGCAATGACGTGCACAATGCTATGTATAAATGAGAGAAATTGGAAAGTTGCACATTCAAATGAAGCATGACTAAACCAGGTAGTTGATCAATTCCTCAACGACAAGTGTTTATGTAAGCTCAATCAAATAAATTAATAATTTAAGCAATATAAGTTAACAATAGTGCCAAGAAAAAGTCAGAAAAAGTGTTGACATAAACAATTTCAATATATTATGTATCTTTGTTATGTTATTTTGTTATATTTTGGGATTTACGCCTGCATCAGCACCATTTTGGGCTATATTGCCGGCGGGTAGTTTACCTAACACCATTCATGGGCAGGCTCCAACGGTTAACCAGTACATGGGTGCACCGTATGAAACTGCCAACTTTTTCATATAATTGAGACACGGTCTGAGCGGGGCTCGAACCCGTGACCATCAGTGATGATAGGTTACAGTGGTATACAAGTCAGCGACATTAACCACTCGACAACATATCTTTGTTCGTAATATAATTTCAATATATTATGTATCTTTGTTCGTAATATAATTTCAATATATTATGTATCTTTGTTCGTAATATAATTTCAATATATTATGTATCTTTGTTCGTAATATAATTTCAATATAGTATGTATCTTTGTTCGTAATATAATTTCAATATATTATGTATCTTTGTTCGTAATATCATTGACCATTTCATGATACAATTACATGATAACATGATACATGATAAGATAATCGTATGTTAAACTAAAGAGGAGATATTTGGAAATGTTGTATGATTGTTTGTCAAACGGCCACACTATAATCTCGTTCATTTATATGTCACTGCTGGAAACTGGTGATGACATGTATGATTATGACCTTGAAATGTTGTTGTTATGCAGGAAATGTTGTTGTTATGCAGGAAATGTTGTGGTTATGCAGGAAATGTTGTTGTTATGCAGGAAATGTTGTTGTTATGCAGGAAATGTTGTGGTTATGCAGGAAATGTTGTGGTTATGCAGGAAATGTTGTGGTTATGCAGGAAATGTTGTTGTTATGCAGGAAATGTTGTGGTTATGCAGGCAGGAAATGTTGTTGTTATGCAGGAAATGTTGTTGTTCTGCAGGAAATGTTGTTGTTATGCAGGCAGGAAATGTTGTTGTTATGCAGGAAATGTTGTTGTTATGCAGGAAATGTTGTTGTTATGCAGGAACAAACTGTTTCACATCTCACTGACATCAAAGTATGTAATATGAGCAATGGAACCAACACATTCACACCTGCTCGATGATGTAGTGCAGGACTCAAGCAATGGAACCAACACATTCACACATGCTCGATGATGTAGTGCAGGACTCAAGCTAGAGGGATGTAGGAAAACCAAGTGCAGGACTCAAGCTAGAGAGATGTAGTAAAACCAAGTGCAGGACTCAAGCTAGAGAGATGTAGGAAAACCAAGTGCAGGACTCAAGCTAGTGGGGATGTAGGAAAACCAAGTGCATGACTCAAGCTAGTGGGGATGCAGTAAAACCAAGTACATGACTCAAGCTAGAGGGGATGTAGTAAAACCAAGTGCAGGACTCAAGCTAGAGAGATGTAGTAAAACCAAGTGCAGGACTCAAGCTAGTGGGGATGTAGTAAAACCAAGAACAGGACTCAAGCTAGAGAGATGTAGTAAAACCAAGTACATGACTCAAGCTAGAGAGATGTAGTAAAACCAAGTACTGGTAGGAGACTAATGGCAGTTTATACACTAAGCCAATTTTTCTATCATTCATGTTGGCCTGACGCTTAAGCCGTACACAATTACAACATATAGAACGTTATTGGTGTTGGCCTGGAATATATGTTTAAATATTCATTAAGCGCGTCACAACTTAAGCGTTCAGGACTTGGTATCGATATATTGTGGGAGGTTCCATGTGTATTTGGGATGTTCCGTAGGTATGTGGGAGTTCACATGTAGGTGGGCTGTTCAATGTGTATGTGGGAGGTTAAATGTGTATGCGAGATGTTCCAAGTGTATGATTTATGTGTATTTGGGAGGTTCCATGGGTATGCGAGAGATTCCAAGTGTATGTAGGTGGTCACATGTGTATGTGGGAAGCTATTTGTATATATAGGCGGTTTCATATTATGTGGAATGTTCCATGGGTAGGCGGAATGTTCCATAGCTAGGCGGTATGTTCAAGTGTATGCGAGAGGGTCTGTGTGTATGTGGGGTGTTCCAAGGGTATGTAAGAGGTTCCACTCGTATATAGGAGGTTCCAGTTGTATGTGGGAAGATCTGTATGGTCCACATATGTGTGTGAAGTTCCACAGGTAGGCGGGAGGTTTCATGGGTATGTGGGAGGTTCCATGTGTAAGTAGGAGGTTCCACATGTAAATGTGTGATGGAGTTTCCCAGGGTATGTAGGAGGTTTCACAGGTTGGTGAAATGTTCATTGGATATGCGAGAGGTTTCATGTATATGAGGGAGGGTCAACAGATAGGTGGGAGGTTCCACAAGTAGTTGGGATGTTGCATAGGTTGGTGGAAGATTCAATGGATGTGTGAGAAGTTCCATATGTAAGTAGATGGTTCCATGTGTATGTGAGAGGTTACATGTGTATGTGGGAGGTTACATGTGTATGATGTGGGAGGTTACATGTGTATGTGGGAGGTTACATGTGTATGATGTGGGAGGTTACATGTGTATGTGGGAGGTTACATGTGTATGATGTGGGAGGTTACATGTGTATGTGGGAGGTTACATGTGTATGATGTGGGAAGTTACATGTGTATATGGGAGGTTACATGTGTATGTGTGAGGTTACATGTGTATGATGTGGGAGGTTACATGTGTATGATGTGGGAGGTTACATGTGTATGATGTGGGATGGTTACATGTGTATGATGTGGGAGGTTACATGTGTATGATGTGGGAGGTTACATGTGTATGTGGGAGGTTACATTTGTATGGTGTGGGAGGTTACATGTGTATGTGGGAGGTTACATGTGTATGTGGGAGGTTACATGTGTATGTGGGAGGTTACATTTGTATGGTGTGGGAGGTTACATGTGTATGTGGGAGGTTACATGTGTATGTGGGAGGTTACATGTGTATGTGGGAGGTTACATTTGTATGGTGTGGGAGGTTACATGTGTATGTGGGAGGTTACAT
>JABXNX010000050.1:48622-153578 GCA_014843695.1 Archivesica marissinica | reverse complement strand
GTTGAAGCTAGAGGGCATGTAGTAAAACCAAGTACAAGGTTGAAGCTAGAGGGCATGTAGTAAAACCAAGTACAAGGTTGAAGCTAGAGGGCATGTAGTAAAACCAAGTACAAGGTTGAAGCTAGATGGCATGTAGTAAAACCAAGTACAGGGTTGAAGCTAGCGGGCATGTAGTAAAACCAAGTACAGGGTTGAAGCTAGAGGGCATGTAGTAAAACCAAGTACAGGGTTGAAGCTAGATGACATGTAGTAAAACCAAGTATAGTGTTGAAGCTAGATGGCATGTAGTAAAACCAAGTATAGGGTTGAAGCTAGATGGCATGTAGTAAAACCAAGTACAATGTTGAAGCTAGATGGCATGTAGTAAATCCAAGTATAGTGTTGAAGCTAGATGGCATGTAGTAAAACCAAGTACAGGGTTGAAGCTAGAGGGCATGTAGTAAAACCAAGTACAGTGTTGAAGCTAGAGGGCATGTAGTAAAACCAAGTACAGGGTTGAAGCTAGAGGGCATGTAGTAAAACCAAGTACAGGGTTGAAGCTAGAGGGCATGTAGTAAAACCAAGTACAAGGTTGAAGCTAGAGGGCATGTAGTAAAACCAAGTACAAGGTTGAAGCTAGCAGGCATGTAGTAAAACCAAGTATAGGGTTGAAGCTAGAGGGCATGTAGTAAAACCAAGTACAAGGTTGAAGCTAGCAGGCATGTAGTAACACCAAGTACAAGGTTGAAGCTAGAGGGCATGTAGTAAAACCAAGAACAAGGTTGAAGCTAGATGGCATGTAGTAAAACCAAGTACAGGGTTGAAGCTAGTGGGCATGTAGTAAAACCAAGTACAGGGTTGAAGCTAGAGGGCATGTAGTAAAACCAAGTACAAGGTTGAAGCTAGATGGCATGTAGTAAAGCCAAGTACAAGGTTGAAGCTAGAGGGCATGTAGTAAAACCAAGTACAGGGTTGAAGCTAGAGGGCATGTAGTAAAACCAAGTACAAGGTTGAAGCTAGCGGGCATGTAGTAAAACCAAGTATAGTGTTGAAGCTAGAGGGCATGTAGTAAAACCAAGTACAGGGTTGAAGCTAGAGGGCATGTAGTAAAACCAAGTACAAGGTTGAAGCTAGAGGACATGTAGTAAAACCAAGTACATGGTTGAAGCTAGTGGGCATGTAGTAACACCAGGTACAGGGTTGAAGCTAGAGGGCATGTAGTAACACCAGGTACAGGGTTGAAGCTAGATGGCATGTAGTAAAACCAAGTATAGGGTTGAAGCTAGTGGGCATGTAGTAAAACCAAGTAAAGGGTTGAAGCTAGAGGGCATGTAGTAAAACCAAGTACAAGGTTGAAGCTAGAGGGCATGTAGTAAAACCAAGTACAAGGTTGAAGCTAGATGGCATGTAGTAAAACCAAGTACAAGGTTGAAGCTAGAGGGCATGTAGTAAAACCAAGTACAGGGTTGAAGCTGGAGAGCATGTAGTAAAACCAAATATAGGGTTGAAGCTAGAGGGCATGTAGTAAAACCAAGTACAAGGTTGAAGCTAGAGGGCATGTAGTAAAACCAAGTACAAGGTTGAAGATATAGGGCATGTAGTAAAACCAAGTACAGTGTTGAAGCTAGAGGGCGTGTAGTAAAACCAAGTACAGGGTTGAAGCTAGCAGGCATGTAGTAAAGCCAAGTACAAGGTTGAAGCTAGATGGCATGTAGTAAAACCAGGTATAAGGTTGAAGCTAGAGGGAGGGCATGTAGTAAAACCAAGTACAAGGTTGAAGCTAGAGGGCATGTAGTAAAATCAAGTACAGTGTTGAAGCTAGAGGGCGTGTAGTAAAACCAAGTACAAGGTTGAAGCTAGATGGCATGTAGTAAAACCAAGTACAGGGTTGAAGCTAGTGGGCATGTAGTAAAACCAAGTAACGGGTTGAAGCTAGAGGGCATGTAGTAAGACCAAGTACAAGGTTGAAGCTAGAGGGCATGTAGTAAAACCAAGTACAAGGTTGAAGCTAGAGGGAGGGCATGTAGTAAAGCCAAGTACAAGGTTGAAACTAGAGGGCATGTAGTAAAACCAAGTACAGGGTTGAAGCTAGAGGGCATGTAGTAAAATCAAGTACAAGGTTGAAGCTAGCGGGAATGTAGTAAAACCAAGTATAGTGTTGAAGCTAGAGGGCATGTAGTAAACCCAAGTATAGGGTTGAAGCTAGAGGGCATGTAGTAAATCCAAGTACAAGGTTGAAGCTAGAGGGCATGTAGTAAAACCAAGTACAGGGTTGAAGCTAGTGGGCATGTAGTAAAACCAAGTACAGGGTTGAAGCTAGATGGCATGTAGTAAAGCCAAGTACAAGGTTGAAACTAGCGGGCATGAAGTAAAACCAAGTATAGTGTTGAAGCTAGATGACATGTAGTTAATCCAAGTATAGTGTTGAAGCTAGATGGCATGTAGTAAAATCAAGTATAGTGTTGAAGCTAGATGACATGTAGTAAATCCAAGTATAGTGTTGAAGCTAGATGACATGTAGTAAATCCAAGTATAGTGTTGAAGCTAGTTGACATGTAGTAAATCCAAGTATAGTGTTGAAGCTAGACGGCATGTAGTAAATCCAAGTATAGTGTTGAAGCTAGAGGGCATGTAGTAAAACCAAGTATAGTGTTGAAGCTAGATGGCATGTAGTAAAACCAAGTACAGGGTTGAAGCTAGAGGGCATGTAGTAAAACCAAGTACAGTGTTGAAGCTAGATGGCATGTAGTAAAACCAAGTACAGGGTTGAAGCTAGCAGGCATGTAGTAAAACCAAGTATAGGGTTGAAGCTAGAGGGTATGTAGTAAAACCAAGTATAAGGTTGAGGCTAGAGGGAGGGCATGTAGTAAAACCAAGTACAAGGTTGAAGCTAGTGGGCATGTAGTAAAACCAAGTACAGTGTTGAAGCTAGAGGACATGTAGTACAACCAAGTACATGGTTGAAGCTGGAGGGCATGTAGTAAAACCAAGTACATGGTTGAAGCTGGAGGTCATGTAGTAAAACCAAGTACAGGGTTGAAGCTAGCGGGCATGTAGTAAAACCAAGTACAGGGTTGAAGCTAGCGGGCATGTAGTAAAACCAAGTATAGGGTTGAAGCTAGATGGCATGTAGTAAAACCAAGTACAGGGTTGAAGCTAGTGGGCATGTAGTAAAACCAAGTACAGGGTTGAAGCTAGTGGGCATGTAGTAAAACCAAGTACATGGTTGAAGCTAGATGGCATGTAGTAAAACCAAGTACATGGTTGAAGCTAGAGGGGCATGTAGTAAAACCAAGTACAAGGTTGAAGCTAGATGGCATGTAGTAAAACCAAGTACAGGGTTGAAGCTAGTGGGCATGTAGCAAAACCAAGTAAAGGGTTGAAGCTAGAGGGCATGTAGTAAGACCAAGTACAAGGTTGAAGCTAGAGGGCATGTAGTAAAACCAAGTACAAGGTTGAAGCTAGAGGGAGGGCATGTAGTAAAGCCAAGTACAAGGTTGAAACTAGAGGGCATGTAGTAAAACCAAGTACAGGGTTGAAGCTAGAGGGCATGTAGTAAAATCAAGTACAAGGTTGAAGCTAGCGGGCATGTAGTAAAACCAAGTATAGTGTTGAAGCTAGAGGGCATGTAGTAAACCCAAGTATAGGGTTGAAGCTAGAGGGCATGTAGTAAATCCAAGTACAAGGTTGAAGCTAGAGGACATGTAGTAAAACCAAGTACAAGGTTGAAGCTAGAGGGCATGTAGTAAAACCAAGTACAGGGTTGAAGCTAGTGGGCATGTAGTAAAACCAAGTACAGGGTTGAAGCTAGATGGCATGTAGTAATGCCAAGTACAAGGTTGAAACTAGCGGGCATGTAGTAAAACCAAGTATAGTGTTGAAGCTAGATGACATGTAGTTAATCCAAGTATAGTGTTGAAGCTAGAAGGCATGTAGTAAAATCAAGTATAGTGTTGAAGCTAGATGACATCTAGTAAATCCAAGTATAGTGTTGAAGCTAGATGACATGTAGTAAATCCAAGTATAGTGTTGAAGCTAGATGACATGTAGTAAATCCAAGTATAGTGTTGAAGCTAGACGGCATGTAGTAAATCCAAGTATAGTGTTGAAGCTAGAGGGCATGTAGTAAAACCAAGTATAGTGTTGAAGCTAGATGGCATGTAGTAAAACCAAGTACAGGGTTGAAGCTAGAGGGCATGTAGCAAAACCAAGTACAGTGTTGAAGCTAGATGGCATGTAGTAAAACCAAGTACAGGGTTGAAGCTAGCAGGCATGTAGTAAAACCAAGTATAGGGTTGAAGCTAGAGGGCATGTAGTAAAACCAAGTATAAGGTTGAAGCTAGAGGGAGGGCATGTAGTAAAACCAAGTACAAGGTTGAAGCTAGAGGGCATGTAGTAAAACCAAGTACAAGGTTGAAGCTAGTGGGCATGTAGTAAAACCAAGTACAGTATTGAAGCTAGAGGACATGTAGTAAAACCAAATACATGGTTGAAGCTGGAGGGCATGTAGTAAAACCAAGTACATGGTTGAAGCTGGAGGTCATGTAGTAAAACCAAGTACAGGGTTGAAGCTAGCGGGCATGTAGTAAAACCAAGTACAGGGTTGAAGCTAGCGGGCATGTAGTAAAACCAAGTATAGGGTTGAAGCTAGATGGCATGTAGTAAAACCAAGTACAGAGTTGAAGCTAGTGGGCATGTAGTAAAACCAAGTACAGGGTTGAAGCTAGTGGGCATGTAGTAAAACCAAGTACATGGTTGAAGCTAGATGGCATGTAGTAAAACCAAGTACATGGTTGAAGCTAGAGGACATGTAGTAAAACCCAGTACAAGGTTGAAGCTAGAGGGCATGTAGTAAAACCAAGTACAGGGTTGAAGCTGGAGGGCATGTAGTAAAACCAAGTACAAGGTTGAAGCTAGAGGGAGGGCATGTAGTAAACCAAGTACAGTGTTGAAGCTAGAGGGCATGTAGTAAAACCAAGTACAGGGTTGAAGCTAGAGGGCATGTAGTAAAACCAAGTACAGGGTTGAAGCTAGAGGGAGGGCATGTAGTAAAACCAAGTACAGTGTTGAAGCTAGAAGGAGGACATGTAGTAAAACCAAGTACAGTGTTGAAGCTAGAGGGAGGACATGTAGTAAAACCAAGTACAGTGTTGAAGCTAGAGGGAGGACATGTAGTAAAACCAAGTACATTGTTGAAGCTAGAGGGCGGGCATGTAGTAAAACCAAGTACAGTGTTGAAGCTAGAGGGAGGGCATGTAGTAAAACCAAATACAAGGTTGAAGCTAGAGGGCATGTAGTAAAACCAAGTACAGGGTTGAAGCTAGAGGGCATGTAGTAAAATCAAGTACATGGTTGAAGCTAGAGGGCATGTAGTAAAACCAAGTACAGGGTTGAAGCTAGTGGGCATGTAATAAAACCAAGTACAGGGTTGAAGCTAGTGGGCATGTAGTAAATCCAAGTACAGGGTTCAAGTTAGATATCATACAGAAAAACCAAGTACAGGGCTCAAGTTAGAAGGGATGTAGTAAAACCAAGTGCAGGGTTCAAGAAAGATATAATATAGAACAAACAAATACAGGGTTCAAGCTAGAGGGCATGTAGTAAAACCAATTACAGGGTTCAAGTTAGATATCATACAGAAACACCAAGTACAGGGCTCAAGTTAGAAGGGATGTAGTAAAACCAAGTGCAGTGTTCAAGCTTGATATCATGTAGGAACACCAAGTACTGGTAGGCGACTAATGGCAGTTTATACACTATGCCAATTTTTCTATCATTCATGTTGGTCTGACGCTTAAGGCGTACACAATTACAACATATAAAACGTTATTGATGTTGGCCTGGAATATATGTTTAAATATTCATTAAGCGCGTCACAACTTAAGCGTTCAGGACTTGGTATCGATATATTGTGGGAGGTTCCATGTGTATTTGGGAGGTTCCATGGGTATGTGGGAGTTCACATGTAGGTGGGCTGTTCCATGTGTATGTGGGAGGTTAAATGTGTATGCGAGATGTTCAAAGTGTATGATTTATGTGTATGTGGGAGGTTCCATGGGTATGTGGGAGGTTCTATGTGTATGCGAGATTTTCCAAGCGTATGATTTATGTGTATTTGGGAGGTTCCATGGGTATGCGAGAGATTCCAAGTGTATGTAGGTGGTCACATGTGTATGTGGGAAGCTATTTGTATATATAGGCGGTTTCATATTATGTGGAATGTTCCATGGGTAGGCGGAATGTTCCATAGCTAGGCGGTATGTTCAAGTGTATGCGAGAGGGTATGTGTGTATGTGGGGTGTTCCAAGGGTATGTAAGAGGTTCCACTCGTATATAGGAGGTTCCAGTTGTATGTGGGAAGATCTGTATGGTCCACATGTGTGTGTGAAGTTCCACAGGTAGGCGGGAGGTTTCATGGGTATGTGGGAGGTTCCATGTGTAAGTAGGAGGTTCCACATGTAAATGTGTGATGGAGTTTCCCAGGGTATGTAGGAGGTTTCACAGGTTGGTGAAATGTTCATTGGATATGCGAGAGGTTTCATGTATATGAGGGAGGGTCCACAGATAGGTGGGAGGTTCCACAAGTAGTTGGGAGGTTGCATAGGTTGGTGGAAGATTCAATGGATGTGTGAGAAGTTCCATATGTAAGTAGATGGTTCCATGTGTATGTGAGAGGTTACATGTGTATGTGGGAGGTTACATGTGTATGATGTGGGAGGTTACATGTGTATGTGGGAGGTTACATGTGTATGTGGGAGGTTACATGTGTATAATGTGGGAGGTTACATATGTATGATGTGGGAGGTTACATGTGTATGATGTGGGAGATTACATGTGTATATGGGAGGTTACATGTGTATGATGTGGGAGGCTACATGTGTATGATGTGGGAGGTTACATGTGTAGGTGGGAGGTTACATGTGTATGTGTGAGATTACATGTGTATGTGGGAGGTTACATGTGTATATGGGAGGTGTATGATTTGGGAGGTTACATGTGTATGATGTGGGAGGTTACATGTGTATGGTGTGATGTGTATGTGGAGGTTACATGTGTATGTGGGAGGTTACATGTGTATAATGTGGGAGGTTACATGTGTATGATGTGGGAGGTTACATGTGTATGATGTGGGAGATTACATGTGTATATGGGAGGTTACATGTGTAGATGTGGGAGGTTACATGTGTAGATGTGGGAGGTTACATGTGTAGGTGGGAGGTTACATGTGTATGTGGAGATTACATGTGTATGTGGGAGGTACATTATATGTGAGGTTACATGTGGGAGTTACATGTGTAATGTGGGAGGTTACATGTGTAATGTGGGAGGTTACATGTGTATGTGGGAGAATACATGTGTATGTGGGAGGCTACATGTGCATGTGGGAGGTTACATGTTAATGTGGGAGGTTACATGTATATGTGGGAGGTTACATGTGTATATGGGAGGTTACATGTGTATGTGGGAGGTTACATGTGTATGTGGGAGGTTACATGTGTATGTGGGAGGTTACATGTGTATGATGTGGGAGGTTACATGTGTACCTGGGAGGTGCCAATTGTATGATGTGGGAGATTACATATGGAAACAGAGGAAACAGTAATGTCACGGTTGAGACTTGGACATACCAGTTTCACACACTCATTTGTATTGAAAAGAGAGGATCCACCATGGTGTATAGCATGCCATTCCTCTATAAATGTTGAACACATCTTAATTCACTGTGTAGATTTAGCACTCATTCGTCGAAAATATTATACAGTTGTGACAATGAAGGATCTTTTCGACACTTGATTTTAAATACATTATTGCATTTTTAAAAAATTCACATCTTTTCCATAAATTGTAAGTTTTACAACTGACGTTTTTTTATCATTTTTACAGCTTGATAAATTTTGTTGCAATTGACCTTTCGTCATTACAATTTTAATACATACAGTATGTTATCTACATAATATTTTTAATTGTAGATATCTTGTATACAATATACTTAACCCGGCGCGATATAGCCTGAACTGTGCTGATGCGCCGTTAAACCAAATACTCACCACCACACAACAAAACACCCAAACAACCACCCAACCAAAACCACCACCACACAACAAATCACTCACTTTTTAATTTTACTATTTTTGTTTTTGTAGAAATAAACGTTTATTTTCTTGTGCTTTATTCCTAATATAAATGTTCCATACTCGATTGAATTCTTTACGTTTATTATAACAACCAGCGTTAAACAACGTACTTCGAACATGTGTAGTTACATTTGTAACCTGAACATGGACCTGAACAATTGAGAATATTGTTCCCGTAATCCTAGCACGTAGGTCCTATAAGGCGCTGAAGGCCCGGACCTACATATTTCCACAGAAAATTAAAATCCAAATACGCCACAAATGCAAGGGGGTATTAGCATGAATGCATGATATAGTATCTAGATCAGCAATCACAAATCTCACGGCGCGATCATATTTTTGAAATCAGTGTGACATTTCATCTCTGTGCATAGCAATGTTATATTAAAGTTAATATCATTTTGAAATTTGAACGTCTAAAAGGTACATTGAAATGCGTAAGAATGCACCACCAAATTACTAGTATTCAAAAATGTCCTAACGGATCAAACACCCTCAGACGCATCTAGTATAACTGTACTCAATGCTCAATACTCAACCCAATTTATTAGTCGGGCCTGCAAATTCAAAAAGGCTAGCTACGCTCCTGCCAAACCTGTATAAATAAAGTGGATATTATCAACATATCCAATTTACATTTACATGTCTAGGTCATCGGAAAGGGTTTAACATTAATGGAACATACATACATACAAGTTTTCATCTTTATTTCTATGCACACATGATAAAAATAACAAAAGGCGTTCGGTTGAATTCACACGACTATTATATTCAAACTTACAAAGCATGGCGACAGACGGATATGTAGTCCAGTGGTAACACGCTGGACTGGTAATCCATGGGTCGCAGGTTCGACCCCCCGTCTGACCATAATAAAATTAACAGTCTTTCAGATGGGACATTAAACCGAGTTCTCGTGTCTGTGCTTTACACCGTGCACGTAAAAGAACCAGAGGAGACTCTGGAATAGGTCTCTGTCTGTATCATTGCACTATCCTCCAAAATCTAATTACTAATCTCTTCAGGAGGCGTCGCTCATATGGGCAACGGTAGCGACGATAAATAAACGTAAAACACACAAAGCATGGCGACGCAGTATGAGGGGTGACAATGAATTAGATCAACTGCTCAGAAGTGAAACTGATAGTATGTATTCAGTATACCCTGTGGTGGTCCTATCACAGGCTTCTGTTACAGGCAAGTTACACATGGTCATTGTAGCTGTTCATGTTCAATAAAACATGCGCAAATAAAATATCCAAAGCACAGCTTAGCAAAATCGCATCTACGCAAGTTCCGGTTTCACATAGAAGGGCATCTCGACGCCATTATCAATTTCTACTTAGACGCTCCTCTCAACGCCTTTATCCATTTGTACAAAGAAGTGCCTCTCAACACCATTATCCATTTCCACACAAGCACTAAACGCCAATTCATTATCCATTTCCCACACAGAAAAGAAGTGCCTCTCAGCGCTATGTACATTCCAACATATAACGCCGCTCTATGACATTGCTTATTCCCACATAGAAATGCGTCTACACACTATTTTCATTCCCACATATAAGTGCTCCTCGACGTCACCATGTACATTGTCATATAGAAGTGCTCCTCGACGCCACCATGTACATTGTCATATAGAAGTGCTCCTCGACGCCACCATGTACATTGTCATATAGAAGTGCTCCTCGACGCAACCATGTACATTGTCATATAGAAGTGTCATATCCAATTCCATAATTTTATAGAAGTACTTCTCTACATCATATCCAATCCCATATAGAAGTACCTCTCTACGTCATATCCAATCCCATATAGAAGTGCCTCTCTACGTCATATCCAATCCCATATAGAAGTATATCTCTACGTCATATCCAATCCCATATAGAAGTGCCTCTCTACGTCATATCCAATCCCATATAGAAGTACCTCTCTACGTCATATCCAATCCCATATAGAAGTACCTCTCTAGGTCATATCCAATCCCATATAGAAGTGCCTCTCTACGTCATATCCAATCCCATATAGAAGTACTTCTCTACGTCATATCCAATCCCATATAGAAGTACCTCTCTACGTCATATCCAATCGTATATAGAAGTGCCTCTCTACATCATATCCAATCCCATACAGAAGTACTTCTCTACGTCATATCCAATCCCATATAGAAGTAATTCTCTACGTCATATCCAATCCCATATAGAAGTACTTCTCTACATCATATCCAATCCCATACAGAAGTACTTCTCTACGTCATATCCAATCCCATATAGAAGTACCTCACTACGTCATATCCAATCCCATATAGAAGTACTTCTCTACGTCATATCCAATCCCATATAGAAGTGCCTCTCTACGTCATATCCAATCCCATATAGAAGTACTTCTCTACGTCATATCCAATCCCATATAGAAGTACTTCTCTACGTCATATCCAATCCCATATAGAAGTACTTCTCTACGTCATATCCAATCCCATATAGAAGTACCTCTCTACGTCATATCCAATCGTATATAGAAGTGCCTCTCTACATCATATCCAATCCCATACAGAAGTACTTCTCTACGTCATATCCAATCCCATATAGAAGTAATTCTCTACGTCATATCCAATCCCATATAGAAGTACTTCTCTACATCATATCCAATCCCATACAGAAGTACTTCTCTACGTCATATCCAATCCCATATAGAAGTACCTCACTACGTCATATCCAATCCCATATAGAAGTACTTCTCTACGTCATATCCAATCCCATATAGAAGTGCCTCTCTACGTCATATCCAATCCCATATAGAAGTACTTCTCTACGTCATATCCAATCCCATATAGAAGTACTTCTCTACGTCATATCCAATCCCATATAGAAGTACTTCTCTACGTCATATCCAATCCCATATAGAAGTACTTCTCTACGTCATATCCCATCCCATATAGAAGTACTTCTCTACATCATATCCAATCCCATATAGAAGTGCCTCACTACGTCATATCCAATCCCATATAGAAGTACTTATCTACGTCATATCCAATCCCATATAGAAGTGCCTCTCTACGTCATATCCAATCCCATATAGAAGTACCTCTCTACGTCATATCCAATCCAATATAGAAGTACCTCTCTACGTCATATCCAATCCCATATAGAAGTACCTCTCTACGTCATATCATATGTGACCTCTATTAAGCAGCCAACCTGTGTTAAGCAGCCAGTGTCCAGATTCCCAATATGTTGTTTTAGTATACATTTTACCTCTATTAAGCAGCCACCTGTGCTAAGCAGCTACTTTCTGTGAGTCCCTTGGTTGGCTGCGTAAGACATGTGTGACTGTACATGATTCAATGCATGGAAAAGTACCTGTTCTCCAAAATGTTCGGAATATCTTCTATAAAAGTGTTTGCGGACGCCTTAACCACTGGGCCACGGAAACGGTTCTATAAGATGTCAATGCGAAGCTGGTATGTGGCTAGACAAATTGTAAACACATATCGTATATGTCTCACAACTTCCTTAAACACCCCTCATCACGTGACATTGTAATTCAATCTTAAAGTTGCTGTCGAATCACACTGCTATGAGATATAGCTTTCTATTAATGCAGTCTTTCCGGTGAATAGTTTATGTTAAACTACATATTTTCATGGATGTTTATGGTTGAGATTAGGTAGATTATGTAGATATATTCCCAACATTTATGCCGCTATATTTCAGGTAAGCAAACTTTTAATTATATTTTTCATTTCATTTATTTATTGGCAAATGGCAAAACATTGCCTTTGGCCATTTACAATATCATAATAAATATGGCCAGGAAGTTTATCTTAATAGATTCATGTATATATTATGTTGCAGTTTTGTACAGAAGTTTATCTTAATATATTCATGTATATATCATGTTGCAGTTTTGTACAGAACTTTCTTATTTTCTGTGCACATTAACATTTTTTTAGTAAATTGATAACAATGGCAATAACATTATGAAGAAAGCTGGCGACGAAGGACGGTGATGGTCACATGATACATTATACAAGTTTATTATGTGTTTGTACTTGTCAGTGATGTCTGGTGATATATACTCGTTATACAAGTTTATTATGTGTTTGTACTTGTCAGTAACGTCTTGTGATACATACTCGTTATACAAGTTTATTATGTGTTTGTACTTGTCAGTGATGTCTGGTGATAATTACTCGTTATACAAGTTTATTATGTGTTTGTACTTGTCAGTAACGTCTTGTGATATATACTCGTTATACAAGTTTATTATGTGTTTGTACTTGTCAGTGATGTCTGGTGATACATACTCGTTATACAAGTTTATTATGTGTTTGTACTTGTCAGTGATGTCTGGTGATACATACTCGTTATACAAGTTTATTATGTGTTTGTACTTGTCAGTGATGTCTGGTGATACATACTCGTTATACAAGTTTATTATGTGTTTGTACTTGTCAGTGATGTCTGGTGATACATACTCGTTATACAAGTTTATTATGTGTTTGTACTTGTCAGTGATGTCTGGTGATACATACTCGTTATACAAGTTTATTATGTGTTTGTACTTGTCAGTGATGTCTGGTGATACATACTCGTTATACAAGTTTATTATGTGTTTGTACTTGTCAGTAACGTCTTGTGATACATACTCGTTATACAAGTTTATTATGTGTTTGTACTTGTCAGTGATGTCTGGTGATACATACTCGTTATACAAGTTTATTATGTGTTTGTACTTGTCAGTGATGTCTGGTGATACATACTCGTTATACAAGTTTATTATGTGTTTGCACTTGTCAGTAACGTCTTGTGAGACAGACTCGTTATACAAGTTTATTATGTGTTTGTACTTGTCAGTAACGTCTTGTGAGAAAGACTCGTTATACACGTTTATTATGTGTTTGTACTTGTCAGTAACGTCTTGTGAGACATACTCGTTATACAAGTTTATTATGTGTTTGCACTTGTCAGTAACGTCTTGTGAGACAGACTCGTTATACACGTTTATTATGTGTTTGTACTTGTCAGTAACGTCTTGTGATACATACTGGTTATACAAGTTTATTATGTGTTTGTACTTGTCAGTAACGTCTTGTGAGACAGACTCGTTATACACGTTTATTATGTGTTTGTACTTATCAGTAACGTCTTGTGAGACAGACTCGTTATACACGTTTATTATGTGTTTGTACTTGTCAGTAACGTCTTGTGATACATACTCGTTATACAAGTTTATTATGTGTTTGCACTTGTCAGTAACGTCTTGTGAGACAGACTCGTTATACACGTTTATTATGTGTTTGTACTTGTCAGTAACGTCTTGTGATACATACTGGTTATACAAGTTTATTATGTGTTTGTACTTGTCAGTAACGTCTTGTGATACATACTCGTTATACAAGTTTATTATGTGTTTGTACTTGTCAGTAACGTCTTGTGATACAGACTTGTTATACAAGTTTATTATGTGTTTGTACTTGTCAGTAACATCTTGTGATACATACTCGTTATACAAGTTTATTATGTTTTGTACTTGTCAGTAACGTCTTGTGAGACATACTCGTTATACAAGTTTATTATGTGTTTGCACTTGTCAGTAACGTCTTGTGAGACATACTCGTTATTCAAGTTTATAAAGTGTTTGTACTTGTCAGTAACGGTTTGTGAGACATACTCGTTATACAAGTTTATTATGTGTTTGTACTTGTCAGTAACGTCTTGTGATACATACTCGTTATACAAGTTTATTATGTGTTTGTACTTGTCAGTAACGGTTTGTGAGACATACTCGTTATACAAGTTTATTATGTGTTTGTACTTGTCAGTAACGGTTTGTGAGACATACTCGTTATACAAGTTTATTATGTGTTTGCACTTGTCAGTAACGTCTGGTGATACATACTCGTTGTACACGTTTATTATGTGTTTGTACTTGTCAGTAACGTCTTGTGAGACACACTCGTTATACAAGTTTATTATGTGTTTGTACTTGTCAGTAACGTCTTGTGATACATACTCGTTATACAAGTTTATTATGTTTTGTACTTGTCAGTAACGTCTTGTGATACATACTCTTTATACAAGTTTATTATGTGTTTGTACTTGTCAGTAACGTCTGGTGATACATACTCGTTATACAAGTTTATTATGATACACGGGACACCCGGATACACGGGACACCCGCATACACGGGACACCCGGATACACTCGCATACACGGGACACCCGGATACACGGGACACCCGCATACACGGGACACCCGGATACACGGGACACACGGATACATGGGACACCCGCATACACGGGACACCCGCATACACGGGACACCCGGATACACTCTCAAACACGGGACACCCGGATACACTGGACACCCGGATACACTCGCATACACGGGACACCCGCATACACGGAACACCCGGATACACTGGACACCCGGATACACTCGCAAACACGGGACACCCGGATACACGGGACACCCGGATACACTGGACACCCGGATACACTCGCATACACGGGACACCCGCATACACGGAACACCCGGATACACTGGACACCCGGATACACTCGCAAACACGGGACACCCGGATACACGGGACACCCGGATACACTGGACACCCGGATACACTCGCATACACGGGACACCCGCATACACGGAACACCCGGATACACTCGCATACACGGGACACCCGGATACACGGGACACCCTGATACACTCGCATACACGGTACACGCGGATACACGGGACACCCGTATACACACGCATACACGGGACACCCGGACACACGGGACAAACACATACACGGGACAATCGCAAACTCGGGATACACGGCACAATCGCATACACGGGACAGTCCATTCGCATACACGGGACACTCCAATCGCATACACGGGACAATCGCAAACACGGGATACACGGCACAGTCGCATATACGGGACACTCGCATATTCGGGACACTCCAATCGCATACACGGGATACTCCAATCGCATACACGCGACAATCGCATACACGTGACACTCCAATCGCAAACACGGGACAATCGCAAACACGGGGCAACCGCATACACGGGACACCCCAATCACAAACACGGGGCAACCGCATACACGGGACAGTCCATTCGCATACACGGGACACTCCAATCGCATACACGGGACAATCGCAAACACGGGATACACGGCACAGTCGCATATACGGGACACTCGCATATTCGGGACACTCCAATCGCATACACGGGATACTCCAATCGCATACACGCGACAATCGCATACACGTGACACTCCAATCGCAAACACGGGACAATCGCAAACACGGGGCAACCGCATACACGGGACACCCCAATCACAAACACGGGGCAACCGCATACACGGGACACTCCAATCGCATACACGGGACACTCCAATCGCATACACGGGACACTCCAATCGCATACACGGGGCAATCGCATACAAGGGACACCCCAATCGCAAACACGGGGCAACCGCATACACAGGACACCTCAATCGCAAACACGGGACACCCCAATCGCAAACACGGGACAAACGCAAACACAGGGCAACCGCATACACAGGACACCTCAATCGCAAACACGGGACACCCCAATCGCAAACACGGGACAAACGCATACACGGGACACCTCAATCGCAAACACGGGGCAACCGCATACATGGGACACACCAATCGCAATCACGGGGCAATCGCATTAATGGGACACCTCAATCGCAATAACGGGGCAATCGCATTCACGGGACACCCCAATCGCAATCACGAGGCAATCGCATAAACGGGACACCCCAATCGCAATCACGGGGCAATCGCATTCATGGGACACTCCAATCGCAAACACGGGGCAATCGCATTCATGGGACACCTTAATCGCAATCACGGGGCAATCGCATTCATGGGACACCCCAATCGCAAACACTGGACAACCGCATACACGGGACACCCCAATCGCAATCACGGGGCAATCGCATTCATGGGACACTCCAATCGCAAACACGGGGCAATCGCATTCATGGGACACCCCAATCGCAAACACTGGACAACCGCATACACGGGACACCCCAATCGCAATCACGGGGCAATCGCATTCATGGGACACTCCAATCGCAATCACGGGGCAATCGCATACACGGGACACCCCAATCGCAATCACGGGGCAATCGCATTCATGGGACACCCCAATCACAATCACGGGGCAATCGCATTCATGGGACACCCCAATCGCAAACACGGGTCACTCCAATCGCAAACACGGGATATACGGCACAATCGCATATACGGGACACTCGCATACTCGGGACACTCCAATCGCATACACGGGACACTCCAATCGCATACACGCGACAATCGCATACACGGGACACTCCAATCGCAAATACGGGACAATCGCAAACACGGGGCAACCGCATACACGGGACTCTCCAATCGCATACACGGGACACTCCAATCGCATACACGGGACACTCCAATCGCATACACGGGGCAACCGCATACACGGGACACCCCAGTCGCAAACATGGGGCAATCGCAAACACGGGAAACCCCAATCGCAAACACGGGACAATCGCAAACACGGGGCAATCGCAAACATGGGGCAACCGCATACACGGGACACCCCAATCGCAAACACGGGGCAATCGCATACACGGGACACCCCAATCGTAAACACGGGGCAACTGCATACACGGGACACCTCAATCGCAAACACTGGACACCCCAATCGCAAACACGGGACACACGCAAACACGTGGCAACCGCATACACGGGACACCTCAATCACAAACACGTGGCAACCGCATACATGGGACACCCCAATCGCAATCACGGGGCAATCGCATTCATGGGACACCCCAATCGCAAACACGGGACAAACGCAAACACGGGGCAACCGCATACACAGGACACCTCAATCGCAAACACGGGACACCCCAATCGCAAACACGGGACAAACGCAAACACGGGGCAACCGCATACACGGGACACCTCAATCGCAAACACGGGGCAACCGCATACATGGGACACACCAATCGCAATCACGGGGCAATCGCATTAATGGGACACCTCAATCGCAATCACGGGGCAATCGCATTCACGGGACACCCCAATCGCAATCACGAGGCAATCGCATAAACGGGACACCCCAATCGCAATCACGGGGCAATCGCATTCATGGGACACTCCAATCGCAAACACGGGGCAATCGCATTCATGGGACACCTTAATCGCAATCACGGGGCAATCGCATTCATGGGACACCCCAATCGCAAACACTGGACAACCGCATACACGGGACACCCCAATCGCAATCACGGGGCAATCGCATTCATGGGACACTCCAATCGCAAACACGGGGCAATCGCATACACGGGACACCCCAATCGCAATCACGGGGCAATCGCATTCATGGGACACCCCAATCACAATCACGGGGCAATCGCATTCATGGGACACCCCAATCGCAAACACGGGTCACTCCAATCGCAAACACGGGATATACGGCACAATCGCATATACGGGACACTCGCATACTCGGGACACTCCAATCGCATACACGGGACACTCCAATCGCATACACGCGACAATCGCATACACGGGACACTCCAATCGCAAATACGGGACAATCGCAAACACGGGGCAACCGCATACACGGGACTCTCCAATCGCATACACGGGACACTCCAATCGCATACACGGGACACTCCAATCGCATACACGGGGCAACCGCATACACGGGACACCCCAGTCGCAAACATGGGGCAATCGCAAACACGGGAAACCCCAATCGCAAACACGGGACAATCGCAAACACGGGGCAATCGCAAACATGGGGCAACCGCATACACGGGACACCCCAATCGCAAACACGGGGCAATCGCATACACGGGACACCCCAATCGTAAACACGGGGCAACTGCATACACGGGACACCTCAATCGCAAACACTGGACACCCCAATCGCAAACACGGGACACACGCAAACACGTGGCAACCGCATACACGGGACACCTCAATCACAAACACGTGGCAACCGCATACATGGGACACCCCAATCGCAATCACGGGGCAATCGCATTCATGGGACACCCCAATCGCAAACACGGGACAAACGCAAACACGGGGCAACCGCATACACAGGACACCTCAATCGCAAACACGGGACACCCAATCGCAAACACGGACAAACGCAAACACGGGCAACCGCATACACGGGACACCTCAATCGCAAACACGGGGCAACCGCATACATGGGACACACCAATCGCAATCACGGGGCAATCGCATTAATGGGACACCTCAATCGCAATCACGGGGCAATCGCATTCACGGGACACCCCAATCGCAATCACGAGGCAATCGCATAAACGGGACACCCCAATCGCAATCACGGGGCAATCGCATTCATGGGACACTCCAATCGCAAACACGGGGCAATCGCATTCATGGGACACCTTAATCGCAATCACGGGGCAATCGCATTCATGGGACACCCCAATCGCAAACACTGGACAACCGCATACACGGGACACCCCAATCGCAATCACGGGGCAATCGCATTCATGGGACACTCCAATCGCAATCACGGGGCAATCGCATACACGGGACACCCCAATCGCAATCACGGGGCAATCGCATTCATGGGACACCCCAATCACAATCAAGGGGCAATCGCATTCATGGGACACCCCAATCGCAAACACGGGTCACTCCAATCGCAAACACGGGATATACGGCACAATCGCATATACGGGACACTCGCATACTCGGGACACTCCAATCGCATACACGGGACACTCCAATCGCATACACGCGACAATCGCATACACGGGACACTCCAATCGCAAATACGGGACAATCGCAAACACGGGGCAACCGCATACACGGGACTCTCCAATCGCATACACGGGACACTCCAATCGCATACACGGGACACTCCAATCGCATACACGGGGCAACCGCATACACGGGACACCCCAGTCGCAAACATGGGGCAATCGCAAACACGGGAAACCCCAATCGCAAACACGGGACAATCGCAAACACGGGGCAATCGCAAACATGGGGCAACCGCATACACGGGACACCCCAATCGCAAACACGGGGCAATCGCATACACGGGACACCCCAATCGTAAACACGGGGCAACTGCATACACGGGACACCTCAATCGCAAACACTGGACACCCCAATCGCAAACACGGGACACACGCAAACACGTGGCAACCGCATACACGGGACACCTCAATCACAAACACGTGGCAACCGCATACATGGGACACCCCAATCGCAATCACGGGGCAATCGCATTCATGGGACACCCCAATCGCAAATACGGGACAACCGCATACACGGGACACCCCAATCGCAATCACGGGGCAATCGCATTCATGGGACACCCCAATCGCAAACACGGGACAACCGCATACACGGGACACCCCAATCGCAATCACGGGGCAATCGCATTCATGGGACACCCCAATCGCAAACACGGGACAAGCGCATACACGGGACACCCCAATCGCAATCACGGGGCAATCGCATTCATGGGACACTCCAATCGCAAACACGGGGCAATCGCATTCATGGGACACCTCAATCGCAATCACGGGGCAATCGCATTCATGGGACACCCCAATCGCAAACACGGGACAACTGCATACACGGGACACCCCAATCGCAATCACGGGGCAATCGCATTCATGGGACACTCCAATCGCAAACACGGGGCAATCGCATTCACGGGACACCTCAATCGCAATCACGGGGCAATCGCATTCATGGGACACCTCAATCGCAATCATGGGGCAATCGCATTCATGGGACACCCCAATCGCAAATACGGGACAACCGCATACACGGGACGCCCCAATCGCAATCACGGGGCAATCGCATTCATGGGACACCCCAATCGCAAACACGGGACAACCGCATACACGGGACGCCCCAATCGCAATCACAGGGCAATCGCATTCATGGGACACCTCAATCGCAAACACGGGGCAATCGCATTCAAGGGACACTCCAATCGCAAACACGGGGCAATCGCATTCAAGGGACACTCCAATCGCAAACACGGGACACTCCAATCGCAAACACGGGATACACGGCACAATCGCATATATGGGACACTCGCATACTCGGGACACTCCAATCGCATACACGGGACACTCCAATCGCATACACAGGACACTCCAATCGAATTCACGGGACAATCGCAAACACGGGACACTCCAATCGCAAACACGGGGCAATCGTATTCATGTGACACTCCAATCGCATACACGGGACACCCCAATCGCAAACACGGGGCAATCGCATACACGGGACACCCCAATCACGGGGCAATCGCATTCATGGGACACTCCAAAGCAATCACGTGGCAATCGCATTCACGGGTCACTCCAATCGCAAACACGGGACAACCGCATAGACGGGACACCCCAATCGCAATCACGGGGCAATCGCATTCAAGGGATACTCCAATCGCAAACACGGGACACTCCAATCGCAAACACGGGACACTCCAATCGCATACTCGGGACAATCGCAAACACGGGATACACGGCACAATCGCATATACGGGACACTCTCATCCTCGGGACACTCCAATCGCATACACGGGACACTCCAATCGCATACACGGGACACTCCAATCGTAAACACGAGGCAATCGCATTCATGTGACACTCCAATCGCATACACGGGACACCCCAATCGCAAACACGGGGCAATCGCATACACGGGACACCCCAATCGCAATCACGGGGCAATCGCATTCATGGGACACTCCAATCACAAACACGGGACAATCGCATTCACGGGACACTCCAATCACAAACACGGGACAATCGCATTCACGGGACACTTCAATCGCAATCACGGGACAATCTCATACAAGCGGCACTCGCATATTCGGGGGACAATCGCATACTCGGTGCACTCGCATACTCGGGACAATCGCATACTCGGGGCACTCGCAAACACGGGACACTCTCATACACGGGACACTCCAATCGCATACACGGGACACTCCAATCGCATTCACGGGACACTCCAATCGCATTCACGGGACACTCCAATCGCAAACACGGTGAAATCGCATTTACGGGACACTCCACTCGCAAACACGGGACAATCGCAAACTCGGGGCACTCCAATCGCAAACACGGTGAAATCGCATTTACGGGACACTCCAATCGCAAACACGGGACAATCGCATACTCGGGGCACTCCAATCGCAAACACGGTGCACTCGCATTCACGGGACACTCCGCTCGCAAACACAGGACAATCGCAAACACGGGGCAATCGCAAACACGGGGCAATCGCATTTACGGGACACCCCAATCGCAAATACGGGGCAATCGCATTCATGAGACACCTCAATCGCAAACACGGGGCAATCGCATTCACGGGACACTCCAATCGCAAACACGGGACACTCCAATCGCATACACGGGACAATCGCAAACACGGGATACACTGCACTATCGCATATACGGGACACTCGCATACTCGGGACACTCCAATCGCATACACGGGACTCTCCAATCGCATACACGGGACACTCCAATCGAATTCACGGGACAATCGCAAACACGGGACACTCCAATCGTAAACACGGGACAATCACATTCACGGGACACTCCAATCGCAAACACGGGACAATCGCATACTCTGGGCACTCTTATACTCGGGGCACTCGCATACACGGGAGACTCACAAACATTCATTCTGGACAGGATCATGACTTTCTTCCTACAAAAGCTGCATATAAACACCATCTATTTATTTCTTCTTGTAGTTGGACAAATGTCTTCATCGGGTGCAAGAAACAAGTGTTACTCCGATATGTTGTGTAAAGCACTCGACAGAATCGGGGCAAACCAGTGGATGCGGCTGAAATTTTACGAAGCCAGTGTAGCAGATTGCATTATGTATGAATTAATATTGTTAAATGATTATGGGGTTGGGCGACCCCCTATGAAACCAACACACATGATTGGGAGCAACGCCGAAGGCACAACAACAAATGGTATGAGGTCAGACATGGATGAAATAATTATTTTACCGAATAATGTTGTTGAACAAGGATTTGAGGCCGATGAGAATACAGTTGTTGTTGCAACAGACATGTTCACTCCTCCAGGATTTGTGAAATTGAAATTAGATGTGAAAGGTACTCAAGATGTCTTCAAGCCCCAACAAATCAGTGACAGCTACTGCTTCATATCAAATACATATACAGAGGTATATACGCAAACATGTGCCGCAGGCTGGGAAACTAGCCTAGGACCAGCAGAACTTGACATGCATGGACCAGCTTTAAGGACCGTCTCCCCAATATATGATATGCCCATAGATAGCATCACTGCATTTCGCAGTAATTCCTGGCTACCCGTCAATCTTGAATATTTCAATCGCCCAAGACGTCATGGCTGGCCTAGTCAAGAAACATTGGACATTATGAAAGGTCAAGGCTGTTTGTTCGTTCCTACTGGACACCATTCGTGCAAGGAAGAACATCGCATGCTGCAGTGGCGGATTTCCTTCTCATTCCAAGAGCGGCATCTGATGCTGAATCTAAACATAACCCAGTACAAATGCTACGTGCTGCTAAAACTTGTAAAGAAATATCACATTTCTCCAATCATGGACTTGACGTCTTACCACTGCAAAACCTCATTACTTTACACAATTGAAAACACAGATGTAGAAATATGGAATGAAGATAACATTTTGAACTGTTTTGTTTTGTGTTTGAAGAGGATAAAGAAATGGTCACGAAAACGAATGTGTCCGAGCTATTTCATCCCGGAATTGAATCTATTTACTGGGAAGATAGAAGAACAAGAACTAAGCAAACTTACGCACATTTTGACAAACATCATACGAAGTCCACAACAGTATCTGCAGCAAATATCCATTGATAATTTCGGAAAGTTAGTTGAACTATATACGAATGTATCCACAGATGACGAACACATTGAAGAGAAGGTTGACACAAATGTAGGAGATATGCTACTCACACTTATTCTAGATACTGCTCGCTGTATAGTACAGATCCGGTGTTATATTCTTCAACATATATCATTCGAATGCAACTCTCTCGACATGGTTATCGAAAGACATTATGGATGGTTGAACACTATCAACCATCTTCAAAACGAACTCAACATTGGAATGCATCAACATGATCACATTCTCTGGGCTTTACCGAATGTCGGTCGATTCTTGCATTCAAGTCAGGCAAGCCACTTGGCTCTCAGAGTCGTCAAGAGCCCCAACACACAGACAAAAACCTGGCATATATTGTCAGTGGCCTACCATTTCTGGATGGGATTACAGTCGGATGCGTATTCTGGAAAAATGAAACTCGCTTCGTTTCTGTTCTACACAGGATATCTCAGTGCAGATGCACTGAAATCCAACTACTGTTCTACACTGGAAACACATTCGATATGTGCCTGCTCAGAAGGACGTATGCTTATGTTAGAAAATATCAAAGTAAATGCATATACCACTTTCCAGAATGTGTTTAAATCTTCGCCAATAGAAACATTGAAAATGAGTACATCTACGTATATTGAGAAATATGTATCTGCATGTACTATCTTCTTGCCAACAGAGTCAGAACTTACGTTTTACCCACTACAGTTTGAAATGCATAGCAGCTTTGGCTGTAAACCATCTTTATATGACAGGATTTGATGTGCTACAAACGTTCTTGGGATTACAATATCAGAATATATAATGCCTATCCCATGGCAATACGATCGATATACATGTACAAGAATGCTGCGAAATGGCACATGGCTTTACTGTTGTATCGAGCCTGGTTGAACACCAACAAAGCTAATGAAACAGTGGATGGATGACATGTATGGGTTTTACCACCTATTTTTCTCTAGAAGCAATGACGTGCACAATGCTATGTATAAATGAGAGAAATTGGAAAGTTGCACATTCAAACGAAGCATGACTAAACCAGGTAGTTGATCAATTCCTCAACGAAACATGTTTATGTAAGCTCATTCAAATAAATTAATAAGTTAAGCAATATAAGTTAACAGTAGTGCCAAGAAAAAGTCAGACAAAGTGTTGACATAAACAATTTCAATATATTATGTATCTTTGTTATGTTATTTTGTTATATTTTGGGTTTTACGCCTGCATCAGCACCATTTTGGGCTATATTGCCGGCGGGCAGTTTACCTAACACCTTTCCTGGGCAGGCTCCAACGGTTAACCAGTACTTGGGTGCACCAAGCTCCGTAAGAAACTGCCAACTTTTTCATATAAATGAGACACGGTCAGAGCGGGGCTCGAACCCGTGACCATCAGTGATGATAGGTTACAGTGGTATACAAGTCAGCGACCTTAACCACTCTACCACGGAGGCGATGTGTATCTTTGTTCGTAATACAATTTCAATATATTATGTATCTTTGTTCGTAATATAATTTCAATATATTATGTATCGTTGTTCGTAATATCATTGACCATTTCATGATACAATTACATGATAACATGATACATGATAAGATAATCGTATGTTAAACTAAAGAGGAGACATTTGGAAATGTTGTTTGATTGGTTGTCAAACGGCCACACTATAATCTCGTTCATGTATATATCTCTGTTGGAAAATGGTGATGACATGTATGATTATGACCTTGACATGTTGTTGTTATGCAGGAACAAGCTGGTGATGACGTGTATGATTATGACCTTGACATGTTGTTGTTATGCAGGAACAAACTGGTGATGACGTGTATGATTATGACCTTGACATGTTGTTGTTATGCAGGAACAAACTGGTGATGACGTGTATGATTATGACATTGACATGTTGTTGTTATGCAGGAACAAACTGGTGATGACATGTATGATTATGACCTTGACATGTTGTTGTTATGCAGGAACAAACTGGTGATGACGTGTATGATTATGACCTTGACATGTTGTTGTTATGCAGGAACAAACTGTTTGGTTTCACATCTCACTGACATCAAAGTATGTAATATGAGCAATGGAACCAACACATTCACACATGCTCGATGATGTAGTAAAACCAAGTGCAGGACTCAAGCTAGAGAGATGTAGGAAAACCAAGTGCAGGACTCAAGCTAGAGAGATGTAGGAAAACCAAGTGCAGGACTCAAGCTAGAGAGATGTAGTGAACACAAATTACAAGGTTCAAGCAGGAGGGGATATAGTAAAACCAAGTACAGGACTCAAGCTAGAGAGATGTAGTGAAACCAAGTACAGGGTTCAAGCTTGATATCATGTAGAAAAACCAAGTACTGGTGGGAGACTAATGGCAGTTTATACACTAAGCCAATTTTTCTATCATTCATGTTGGCCTGACGCTTAAGGCGTACACAATTACAACATATAGAACGTTATTGGTGTTGGCCTGGAATATATGTTTAAATATTCATTAAGCGCGTCACAACTTAAGCGTTCAGGACTTGGTATCGATATATTGTGGGAGGTTCCATGTGTATTTTGGAGGTTCCGTGTGTATGTGGGAGTTCACATGTAGGTGGGCTGTTCAATGTGTATGTGGGAGGTTCTATGTGTATGCGAGATGTTCCAAGTGTATGATTGATGTGTATGTGGGAGGTTCCATGGGTATGCGAGAGATTCCAAGTGTATCTAGGTGGTCACATGTGTATGTGGGAACTTATTTGTATATATAGGCGGTTTCATATTATGTGGAATGTTCCATGGGTAGGCGGGATGTTCAAGTGTATGCGAGAGGGTATGTGTGTATGTGGGATGTTCCAAGGGTATGTAAGAGGTTCCAATCGTATATAGGAGGTTTCAGTTGTATGTGGGAAGGTCTGTATGGTCCACATATGTGTGGGAAGTTCCACAGGTAGGCGGGAGGTTTCATGGGTATGTGGGATGTTCCACGTGTAAGTAGGAGGTTCCACATGTAAATGTGTGATGGAGTTTCCCAGGGTATGTAGGAGGTTTCACAGGTTGGTGAAATGTTCATTGGATATGAGAGAGGTTTCATGTATATGTGGGAGGGTCCACATATAGGTGGGAGGTTCCACAAGTAGTTGGGAGGTTGCATAGGTTTGTGGAAGATTCAATGGATGTGTGAGAAGTTCCATATGTAAGTAGATGGTTCGATGTGTATGTGAGAGGTTACATGTGTATGATGTGGGAGGCTACATGTGTATGTGGGAGGTTACATGTGTATGATATGGGAGGTTACATGTGTATGTGGGAGGTTACATGTATATGTATGTGGGAGGTTACATGTGTATGTGGGAGGTTACATGTGTATGTGGGAGGTTACATGTATGTGGGAGGTTACATGTGTATGTGGGAGGTTACATGTGTATGTGGGAGGTTACATGTGTATGTGGGAGGTTACATGTGTATGTGGGAGGTTACATGTGTATGTGGGAGGCTACATGTGTATGTGGGAGGTTACATGTGTATGTGGGAGGTTACATGTGTATATGGGAGGTTACATGTGTATGTGGGAGGTTACATGTGTATGTGGGAGGTTACATGTGTATATGGGAGGTTACCTGTGTATGTGGGAGGTTACATGTGTATGATATGGGAGGTTACATGTGTATGTGGGAGGTTACATGTATATGTATGTGGGAGGTTACATGTGTATGTGGGAGGTTACATGTGTATGTGGGAGGTTACATGTGTATGTGGGAGGTTGCATGTGTATGTGGGAGGTTACATGTGTATGTTGGAGGTTACATGTGTATGTGGAAGGTTACATGTGTATGTGGGAGGTTACATGTGTATGTGGGAGGTTACATGTGTATATGGGAGGTTGCATGTGTATGATGTGGGAGGTTACATGTGTATGTGGGAGGTTACATGTGTATGTGGGACGTTACAGTAATATGTGGGAGGTTATATGTGTATGTGGGAGGTTACATGTGTATGTGGGAGGTTACATGTGTATGTGGGAGGTTACATGTGTATGATGTGGGAGGTTACATGTGTATGATGTGGGAGGTTACATGTGTATGATGTGGGAGGTTACATGTGTATGTGGGAGGTTACATGTGTATGTGGGAGGTTGTATGTGTATGATGTGGGAGGTTACATGTGTACATGGGAGGTTACATGTGTATGTGGGAGGTTACATGTGTATGTGGGATGTTACATGTGTACGTGGTAGGTTACATGTATATGTGGGAGGTTACATGTGTATTTGGGAGGTTACCTGTGTATGTGGGAGGTAACATGCGTATGTGGGAGGTTACATGTGTATGTGGGAAGTACCAAGTGTGTGATGTGGGAGGTTACATGTGGAAACAGAGGAAACAGTAATGTCACGGTTGAGACTTGGACATACCAGTTTCACACACTCATTTGTATTGAAAAGAGAGGATCCACCATGGTGTATAGCATGCCATTCCTCTATAAATGTTGAACACATCTTAATTCACTGTGTAGATTTAGCACTCATTCGTCGAAAATATTATACAGTTGTGACAATGAAGGATCTTTTCGACACTTGATTTTAAATACATTATTGCATTTTTAAAAAAATCACATCTTTTCCATAAATTGTAAGTTTTACAACTGACGTTTTTTTATCATTTTTACAGCTTGATAAATTTTGTTGCAATTGACCTTTCATCATTACAATTTTAATACATACAGTATGTTATTTACATAATATTTTTAATTGTAGATATCTTGTATACAATAATATACTTAACCCGGCGCGATATAGCCTGAACTGTGCTGATGCGCCGTTAAACCAAATACTCACTCACTCACTTTTTAATTTTACTATTTTTGTTTTTGTAGAAATAAACGTTTATTTTCTTGTGCTTTATTCCTATTATAAATGTTCCATACTCGATTGAATTCTTTACGTTTATTATAACAACCAGCGTTAAACAACGTACTTCGAACATGTGTAGTTACATTTGTAACCTGAACATGGACCTGAACAAATGAGAATATTGTTCCCGTAATCCTAGCACGTAGGTCCTATAAGGCGCTGAAGGCCCGGGCCTACATATTTCCACAGAAAATTAAAATCCAAATACGCCACAAATGCAAGGGGGTATTAGCATGAATGCATGATATAGTATCTAGATCAGCAATCACAAATCTCACGGCGCGATCATATTTTTGAAATCAGTGTGACATTTCATCTATGTGCATAGCAATGTTATATTAAAGTTAATAGGTACATTGAAATGCGTAAGAATGCACCACCAAATTACTAGTATTCAAAAATTTCCTAACGAATCAAACACCCTCAGACGCATCTAGTATAACTGTACTCAATGCTCAGTACTCAACCCAATTTATTAGTCGGGCCTGCAAATTCAAAAAGGCTAGCTACGCTCCTGCCATACCTGTATAAATAAAGTGGATATTATCAACATATCCAATTTACATTTACATGTCTAGGTCATCGGAAAGGGTTTGACATTAATGGAACATACATACATACATACAAGTTTTCATCTTTATTTCTATGCACACATGATAAAAATAACAAAAGGCGTTCGGTTGAATTCACACGACTATTATATTCAAACGTACAAAGCATGGCGACAGACGGATATGTAGTCCAGTGGTAACACGCTGGACTGGTAATCCAGGGGTCGCAGGTTCGATTCCCCGTCTGACCCTAATAAAATTAACAGTCTTTCAGATGGGACGTTAAACCGAGTTCTCGTGTCGGTGCTTTACACCGTGCACGTAAGTGAACCAGAGGAGACTCTGGAATGGGTCTCTGTCTGTATCATTGCACTATCCTCCAAAATCTAAAATTACTAATCTCTTCAGGAGGCGTCGCTCATATGGGCAACGGTAGCGACGATAAATAAACGTAAAACACACACACACAACGCATGGCGACGCAGTATGAGGGGTGACAATGAAGTAGATCAACTGTTCAAAGAAGCGAAACTGATATTATGTATTCAGTATACTCTGTGGTGGTCCTATCACAGGCTTCTGTTACAGGCAAGTTACACATGGTCATTGTAGCTGACATCATGTTCAATGAAACATACGCAAATAAAATATCCAAAGCACAGCTTAGCAAAATCGCATCTATGCAAGTTCCGGTTCCACATAGAAGGGCATCTCGGCGCCATTATCAATTTCTACTTAGACGCTCCGCTCAACACCTTTATCCATTTGTACAAAGAAGTGCCTCTCAACACCATTACGAAGCACCTGTCAACGCAATTATCCATTGCCACACAGAAGCACTAAACGCCAATTCATTATCCATTTCCCACACAGAAAAGAAGTGCCTCTCAGCACTATGTAGAAGTGTCATATCCAATTCCATAATTTTATAGAAGTGCCTCTCTACGTCATATCCAATCCTACATAGAAGTGCCTCTCTACGTCATATCCAATCCTACATAGAAGTACCTCTCTACGTCATATCCAATCATACATACATAGAAGTGCCTCTCTACGTCATATCCAATCCTACATAGAAGTACATCTCTACGTCATATCCAATCCTACATAGAAGTACATCTCTACGTCATATCCAATCCTATATAGAAGTACATCTCTACGTCATATCCAATCCCATATAGAAGTACCTCTCTAGGTCATATTCAATCCCATATAGAAGTGCCTCTCTACGTCATATCCAATCCCATATAGAAGTACTTCTCTACGTCATATCCAATCCCATATAGAAGTACCTCTCTACGTCATATCCAATCCCATATAGAAGTATCTCTCTACGTCATATCCAATCCTACATAGAAGTACATATCTACGTCATATCCAATCCCATATAGAAGTGCCTCTCTACGTCATATCCAATCCTACATAGAAGTACATCTCTACGTCATATCCAATCCCATATAGAAGTGCCTCTCTACGTCATATCCAATCCTACATAGAAGTACATCTCTACGTCATATCCAATCCCAGATAGAAGTACCTCTCTACGTCATATCCAATCCCATATAGAAGTGCCTCTCTACGTCATATCCAATCCTACATAGAAGTACATCTCTACGTCATATCCAATCCCATATAGAAGTACCTCTATACATCATATCCAATCCCATATAGAAGTGCCTCTCTACGTCATATCCAATCCTACATAGAAGTGCCTCTCTACGTCATATTCAATCCCATATAGAAGTACCTCTCTACGTCATATCCAATCCCATATAGAAGTGCCCCTCTATGTCATATTCAATCCCATATAGAAGTACCTCTCTACGTCATATCCAATCCCATATAGAAGTACCTCTCTACGTCATATCCAATCCTACATAGAAGTGCCTCTCTACGTCATATCCAATCCCATATAGAAGTACCTCTCTACGTCATATCCAATCCCATATAGAAGTGCCCCTCTATGTCATATTCAATCCCATATAGAAGTACCTCTCTACGTCATATCCTATCCTACATAGAAGTACCGCTCTACGTCATATCCAATCTCATATCGAAGTGCCCCTCTATGTCATATTCAATCCCATATAGAAGTACCTCTCTACGTCATATCCAATCCCATATAGAAGTGACTCTCTACGTCATATCCAATCCCATATAGAAGTACCTCTCTACGTCATATCCAATCCCATATAGAAGTACCTCTCTACGTCATATCCAATCATACATACATAGAAGTGCCTCTCAACGTAATATCCAATCCCATATAGAAGTACCTCTCTACGTCATATCCAATCCCATATTGAAGTGACTCTCTACGTCATATCCAATCCCATATAGAAGTACCTCTCTACGTCATATCCAATCTCATATCGAAGTGCCCCTCTATGTCATATTCAATCCCATAGAGAAGTACCTCTCTACGTCATATCCAATCCCATATAGAAGTACCTCTCTACGTCATATCCAATCCCATATAGAAGTATTTCTCTACGTCATATCCAATCCTACATAGAAGTACATCACTACCTCATATCCAATCCCATATAGAAGTGCCTCTCTACGTCATATCCAATCCCATATAGAAGTATCTCTCTACGTCATATCCAATCATACATACATAGAAGTGCCTCTCTACGTCATATCCAATCCTATATAGAAGTACCTCTCTACGTCATATCCAATCATACATACACACATAACATGCACAGCCATTAAACACAAACATAACATGCACAGCCATTAAATACAAACATAACATGCACAACCATTAAATACAAACATTACATGCACAGCCATTAAATACAAACATAACATGCACAGCTATTAAATACAAACATTACATGTACAACCATTAAATACAAACATTACATGTACAACCATTAAATACAAACATTACATGTACAACCATTAAATACAAACATTACATGTACAACCATTAAATACAAACATTACATGTACAACCATTAAATACAAACATTACATGTACAACCATTAAATACAAACATAACATGTACAGCCATTAAATACAAACATTACATGCATAACCATTAAATATAAACATTACATGCATAACCATTAAATACAAACATTACATGTACAACCATTAAATACAAACATTACATGCACAACCATTAAATACAAACATTACATGTACAACCATTAAATACAAACAGTACATGCACAACCAATAAATACAAACATTACATGTACAACCATTAAATACAAACATTACATGCACAACCATTAAATACAAACTACATGCACAACCATTAAATACAAACATTACATGTACAACCATTAAATACAAACATTACATGTACAACCATTAAATACAAACATTACATGTACAACCATTAAATACAAACATTACATGCACAACCATTAAATACAAACATTACATGCACAACCATTAAATACAAACATTACATGCACAACCATTAAATACAAACATTACATGTACAACCATTAAATACAAACATTACATGCACAACCATTAAATACAAACATTACATGCACAACCATTAAATACAAACTACATGCACAACCATTAAATACAAACATTACATGCACAACCATTAAATACAAACATTACATGCACAACCATTAAATACAAACATTACATGCACAACCATTAAATACAAACATTACATGCACAACCATTAAATACAAACATTACATGTACAACCATTAAATACAAACATTACATGCACAACCATTAAATACAAACATTACATGTACAACCATTAAATACAAACATTACATGCATAACCATTAAATACAAACATTACATGTACAACCATTAAATACAAACATTACATGTACAACCATTAAATACAAACATTACATGCATAACCATTAAATACAAACATTACATGTACAACCATTAAATACAAACATTACATGCACAACCATTAAATACAAACATTACATGTACAACCATTAAATACAAACATTACATGCACAACCATTAAATACAAACATAACATGCACAACCATTAAATATAAACATTACATGCATAACCATTAAATACAAACATTACATGTACAACCATTAAATACAAACATTACATGCACAACCATTAAATACAAACATAACATGCACAACCATTAAATATAACCATTACATGCATAACCATTAAATATAAACATTACATGCACAACCATTAAATACAAACATTACATGCACAACCATTAAATACAAACATTACATGTACAACCATTAAATACAAACATTACATGCACAACCATTAAATATAAACATTACATGCACAACCATTAAATGCAAACATTACATGCACAACCATTAAATACAAACATTACATGCATAACCATTAAATATAAACATTACATGCATAACCATTAAATACAAACATTACATGTACAACCATTAAATACAAACATTACATGCACAACCATTAAATACAAACATTACATGTACAACCATTAAATACAAACATTACATGTACACCACTTAAATACCAACATTACATGCACAACCATTAAATACAAACATTACATGTACAACCATTAAATACAAACATTACATGCACAACCATTAAATACAAACATTACATGCACAACCATTAAATACAAACATTATATGCACAATCATTAAATACAAACATTACATGCACAACCATTAAATACAAACTACATGCACAACCATTAAATACAAACATTACATGTACAACCATTAAATACAAACATTACATGCACAACCATTAAATACAAATATTACATGCACAACCATTAAATACAAACATTACATGCACAACCATTAAATACAAACATTACATGCCCAACCATTAAATACAAACATTACATGTATACCCATTAAATACAAACATTACATGCACAACCATTAAATACAAACATTACATGCACAACCATTAAATACAAACATTACATGTACAACCATTAAATACAAACATTACATGCACAACCATTAAATACAAACATTACATGCACAACCATTAAATACAAACATTATATGCACAATCATTAAATACAAACATTACATGCACAACCATTAAATACAAACTACATGCACAACCATTAAATACAAACATTACATGTACAACCATTAAATACAAACATTACATGCACAACCATTAAATACAAATATTACATGCACAACCATTAAATACAAACATTACATGCACAACCATTAAATACAAACATTACATGCCCAACCATTAAATACAAACATTACATGTATACCCATTAAATACAAACATTACATGCACAACCATTAAATACAAACATTACATGCACAACCATTAAATACAAACATTACATGTACAACCATTAAATACAAACATTACATGCACAACCATTAAATACAAACATTACATGTACAACCATTAAATACAAACATTACATACACAACCATTAAATACAAACTACATGCACAACCAATAAATACAAACATTACATGCCCAACCATTAAATACAAACATTACATGCCCAACCATTAAATACAAACATTACATGCACAACCATTAAATACAAACATTACATGCCCAACCATTAAATACAAACATTACATGTACAACCATTAAATAAAAACATAGCATGCACAGCCATTAAATACAAACATTACATGTACAACCATTAAATACAAACATAACATGTACAGCCATTAAATACAAACATTACATGCATAACCATTAAATACAAACATTACATGTACAGCCATTAAATACAAACATAACATGTACAACCATTAAATACAAACATTACATGTATAACCATTAAATACAAACATTACATGTACAACCATTAAATACAAACATAACATGCACAACCATTAAATACAAACATTACATGTACAGCCATTAAATACAAACATTACATGCACAACCATTAAATACAAACATTACATATACAACCATTAAATACAAACATTACATATACAACCATTAAATACAAACATTACATGTACAACCATTAAATACAAACATTACATGTACATCCATTAAATACAAACATTACATGTACAACCATTAAATACAAACATTACATGCACAACCATTAAATACAAACATTACATGTACAACCATTAAATACAAACATTACATGCACAACAATTAAATACAAACATAACATGTATAACCATTAAATACAAACATTACATGCACAACCATTAAATACAAACTACATGTACAACCATTAAATACAAACATTATATGCACAACCATTAAATACAAACTACATGTACAACCATTAAATACAAACATTACATGCACAACCATTAAATACAAACATTACATGCACAACCATTAAATACAAACATAACATGCATAACCATTAAATACAGACATTACATGTACAACCATTAAATACAAACATTACATGCACAACCATTAAATACAAACTACATGTACAACCATTAAATACAAACATTACATGCACAACCATTAAATACAAACATAACATGCACAACCATTAAATACAGACATTGAATGTATAACCATTAAGTATATACGTTCATGCTAAGCTGGTATGCGGTAGATGAAATGGTAAGCACACGTCACAACTTCCTATACAGCTTAGTACAACACTCACACATTATGTAATCAGGATTAAATAGAAAATGTCGCCAGCTCAGGTCTGGCAAATATTGCATGGGATAGTCACGTGAGGTATAACAAAGCCCGTTGTTACTGTAGGCGTTCCATTGGATGCAAGTTAAATACTTCATAAATAAATAGTTTCATTGTGAAGTGTATGGTGAAGGAAGATAACGTATATATATATATATATCTGCCAGATTTATGCCGTCATATTACAGGTAAGCAAACTGTGTTATGACAATTGTTTCTTCAATTTTATTTTTCTAATTTTATCTGTTGAGGAAAACTAAATATTTGGTAATTTTATAATCATGACAAAATGAAGAAAGATGACGAGGAAAAACAATGGCCATGACACCACTCTATATACAAGTTCATCATATGTTTGTAGTTGTCAGTAACGTCTTGTGATACATACTCGTTATACAAGTTTATCATGTGTTTTTAGTTTTCAGTAACGTCTTGTGATACATACTCGTTATACAAGTTTATTATGTGTTTGTACTTGTCAGTAACGTCTTGTGATACATACTCGTTATACAAGTTTATTATGTGTTTGTACTTGTCAGTGACGTGTTGTGATACATACTCGTTATACAAGTTTATTATGTGTTTGTACTTGTCAGTGACGTGTTGTGATAATACTCGTTATACAAGTTTATTATGTGTTTGTACTTGTCAGTAACGTCTTGTGATACATACTCGTTATACAAGTTTATCATGTGTTTGTACATGTCAGTAACGTCTTGTGATACATACTCATTATACAAGTTTATTATGTGTTTGTACGTGTCCGTAACCTCTGGTGAGACAGACTCGTTATACAAGTTTCTTATGTGTTTGTACTTGTCAGTAACGTCTTGTGATACAGACTCGTTATACAAGTCTAGTATGTGTTTGTACTTGTCAGTAGCGTCTTGTGATACAGACTCGCTATGCAAGTTTATTATGTGTTTGTACTTGTCAGTAACGTCTTGTGATACAGACTCGTTATACAAGTTTATTATGTGTTTGTACTTGTCAGTAACGTCTTGTGATACAGACTCGTTATACATGTATATTATGTGTTGTACTTGTCAGTAACGTCTTGTGATACATACTCGTTATACAAGTCTATTATGTGTTTGTACTTGTCAGTAACGTCTTGTGAGACAGACTCGTTATACACGTATAGTATGTGTTTGTACTTGTCAGCAACGTCTTGTGATACATACTCGTTATACAAGTCTATTATGTGTTTGTACTTGTCAGTAACGTCTTGTGAGACAGACTCGCTATACAAGTTTATTATGTGTTTGTAGTTGTCAGTAACGTCTTGTGAGACAGACTCGTTGTACAAGTTTATTATGTGTTTGTACTTGTCAGTAACGTCTTGTGAGACAGACTCGTTATACAAGTTTATTATGTGTTTGTACTTGTCAGTAACGTCTTGTGATACAGACTCGTTATACAAGTCTATTATGTGCTTGTACTTGTCAGTAATGTCTTGTGATACATACTCGTTATACAAGTCTATTATGTGTTTGTACTTGTCAGTAACGTCTTGTGAGACAGCCTCGTTATACACGTCTAGTATGTGTTTGTACTTGTCAGCAACGTCTTGTGATACATACTCGTTATACAAGTCTATTATGTGTTTGTACTTGTCAGTAACGTATTGTGAGACAGACTCGCTATACAAGTTTATTATGTGTTTGTAGTTGTCAGTAACGTCTTGTGAGACAGACTCGTTGTACAAGTTTATTATGTGTTTGTACTTGTCAGTAACGTCTTGTGAGACATACTCGTTATAAAAGTTTATCATGTGTTTTTAGTTTTCAGTAACGTCTTGTGATACATACTCGTTATACAAGTTTATTATGTGTTTGTACGTGTCAGTAACGTCTTTTGATACATACTCGTTATACAAGTTCGGTATGTGTTTGTACGTGTCAGTAACGTCTTGTGATACATACTCGTTATACAAGTTTATTATGTGTGTGTACGTGTCAGTAACGTCTTGTGATACAGACTCATTATACAAGTTTCTTATGTGTTTGTACTTGTCAGTAACGTCTTGTGATACATACTCGTTATACAAGTCTAGTATGTGTTTGTACTTGTCAGTAACGTCTTGTGACACAGGCTCGTTATACAAGTCTATTATGTGTTGTACTTGTCAGTAACGTCTTGTGATACATACTCGTTATACAAGTCTATTATGTGTTTGTACTTGTCAGTAACGTCTTGTGAGACAGACTCGTTATACAAGTCTAGTATGTGTTTGTACTTGTCAGTAACGTCTTGTGATACAGACTCGCTATGCAAGTTTATTATGTGCTTGTACTTGTCAGTAACGTCTTGTGGTACAGACTCGTTATACAAGTTTATTATGTGTTTGTACTTGTCAGTAACGTCTTGTGATACAGACTCGTTATACAAGTCTATTATGTGTTGTACTTGTCAGTAACGTCTTGTGATACATACTCGTTATACAAGTCTATTATGTGTTTGTACTTGTCAGAACGTCTTGTGAGACAGACACGTTATACAAGTTTATTATGTGTTTGTAGTTGTCAGTAACGTCTTGTGAGACAGACTCGTTGTACAAGTTTATTATGTGTTTGTACTTGTCAGTAACGTCTTGTGATACATACTCGTTATACAAGTTTATTATGTGTTTGTACGTGTCAGTAACGTCTTTTGATACATACTCGCTATACAAGTTTATTATGTGTTTGTACATGTCAGTAACGTCTTGTGATACATACTCGTTATACAAGTTTATTATGTGTTTGTACTTGTCAGTAACGTCTTGTGATACATACACGTTATGCAAGTTTCTTATGTGTTTGTACTTGTCAGTAACGTCTTGTGATACAGGCTCGTTATACAATTTATTATGTGTTTGTACTTGTCAGTAACGTCTTGTGGTACATACTCGTTATACAAGTTTATTATGTGTTTATCCACCCACATGACATTCGGACACTCCCAAACACGGGACACACCCACACATGGGACACTCGCATACCCTGGACACTCCCACACACGGGACACACCCGCACACTCGCAAAAACGGGACCCTCGCATACACTGGGCACTAGCATACCCGGGGCACTCTCATACACTAGACACTTGTAAACACAGGACACTCGCGTACACGAGGACACTTGCAAACACAGGACACTCGCATACGCGAAGACACTTGTATACACGAGGACACTTGTATACACGAGACACTCGCATACACGGGGACACACAGGACACTCGCATACACGGGACATTTGCAAACACAGGACACTCGCATACACGAGGATACTTGCATACACGGGGCACTCGCATACACGGGACTCTCGCATACACGGGACACTTGCATACACGGAACACTCGCATACACGGGACACTCGCATACACGGGACACACACATACACGGGACACTCGCATACACGGGACAATCGTATTCACGGGACATTCGCATACACGGGGGCACACGGGACACTCGCATACACGGGGACACACGGAACATTCGCATACACGGGACACTCGCATACACGGGGACACACGGGACACTCGTATACACGGGACACTCGCATACACGGGGACACCGGGACACTCGCATACACGGACACACGCATACACGGGGACGGGACACTCGTATACACGGGACACTCGCGTACGCGGGGACACACTGGACACTCGCATACACGGGGACACACGGGACACTCGCATATACGGTGACACACGAGACACTCGCATACACGAGACACGATACACGACACACGGGACACTCGCATACACGGGACACACGCACACGGGACACTCGCATACACGGGACACTCGCATACACGGGACACAACACACTCGCATACACGGGACACTCGCATACACGGGACACTCGCATACACGGGACACGCATACACGGGACACTCGCATACACGGGACACTCGCATACACGGGGCACTCGCATACACGGGACACTCGCATACACGGGACACTCGCATACACGGGGCACTCGCATACACGGGACACTCGCATACACGGGGCACTCGCATACACGGGGCACACGGGGACACACGGGACACTCGCATACACGGGGCACTCGCATACACGGTGACACACGGGACACTCGCATACACGGTGACACACGGGACACTCGCATACACGGGGACACACTGGACACTCGCATACACTGGACACCCGCATACACGTGACACGCGCATACACGGGACACTCGCATACACGGGGACACACTGGACACTCGCATACACGGGACACTCGCATACACGGGGACACTAGGGACACTCACATACACGGGGACACTCGCATATACGGGACACTCGCATACATGGGTCACTCGCATACACGGGACACTCGCATACACGGGACACTCGCATACATGGGGCACTCGCATACACGGGGACACACGGGACACTCGCATACACGGGACACTCGCATACACGGTGACACACGGGACACTCGCATACACGGTGACACACGGGACACTCGCATACACGGGGACACACTGGACACTCGCATACACTGGACACCCGCATACACGGGACACTCGCATACACGGGACACTCGCATACACGGGGACACACTGGACACTCGCATACACGGGACACTCGCATACACGGGGACACTAGGGACACTCGCATACACGGGACACTCACATACACGGGACACTCGCATACACGGGACACTCGCATACATGGGACACTCGCATACACGGGACACTCGCATACACGGGACACTCGCATACACGGGGACACACTGGACACTCGCATACACGGGACACTCGCATACACGGGACACTCGCATACACGGGACACTCGCATACACGGGACACTCGCATACACGGGACACTCGCATACACGGGACACTCGCATACACGGGACACTCGCATACACGGGGACACACGGGACACTCGCATACACGGGACACTCGCATACACGGGACATTCGCATACACGGTGACACACGGGACACTCGCATACACGGGACACTCGCATACACGGGGACACACTGGACACTGTATACACGGGGACACACTGGACACTCGTATACACGGTGACACACGGAACACTCGCATACACGAGGACACACTGGACACTCGCATACACGGTGACACACGGGACACTCGCATACACGGGGACACACTGGACACTCGCATATACTGGACACTCGCATACACGGGACACTCGCATACACGGGGACACATTGGACACTCGCATACACGGGGACACACTGGGCACTCGCATACACGGGACACTCGCATACACGGGGACACACGGGACACTCGCATACACGGGGACACTAGGAACACTAGGGACACTCGCATACACGGGACACTCACATACACGGGGACACTCGCATATACGGGACACTCGCATACATGGGTCACTCGCATACACGGGACACTCGCATACACGGGACACTCGCATACACGGGGACACACTGGACACTCGCATACACGGGTCACTCGCATACACGGGGACACACGGGACACTCACTCGCATACACGGGGACACACGGGACACTCGCATACACGGGGACACTCGCATACACGGGGACACACGGGACACTCGCATACACGCGGACACACGGGACACTCGCATACATGGGGACACACGGGACACTCACTCGCATACACGGGGACACACGGGACACTCACTCGCATACACGGGGACACACGGGACACTCACTCGCATACACGGGGACACGCGGGACACTCGCATACACGGGGACACATGGGACACTCGCATACACGGGGACACACGGGACACTCGCATACACGGGGACACACGGGACACTCACTCGCATACATGAAGCCCAATTTTCTTTGTTTTGAGTGTTCATTTTCTGTATCCTGTTTTAGCATTTTATATCGCGAGTATACTCTAGAGAGAGTGATGCGATTACTAAAGATGATGATGATCTATTTGTTTTGTGAACGAATTTTAATCATTGTTTATCACTTTGATCCAGTAATGGATCATTACTATTTACCATAGATATGTGACGCTGTTCTACCTAATTACCCATATAATCAGTCAATGCACGTGGACGTTTTTACTCCAAATGTCTTGCAACACAATTTTGAGTGAATGCGTTCTACTCCCTATGTATCCACGCACTAGTTTAACTTTGACTCAACTAACATATCAACCAGTTTACATTTTCCCGAAATTGGTAATTCTATTTTGTGAAATATAACGAATATATTGTTCATTGTACTATTTTCTGTTTCTTTAGTTTCCAGTTTCCGTTTTTGAAATAATACACCTAGATATTTAAAAGATGTGACCACCACTACATCAGTGTTTAAAATTATATGTTGAGCATCTACCCGTTTAAAATATCATGATCTTGGTGTGTGCTGTATTAATTTTTAGTCTCCATATCCTGCAATACTAATCGAAACCAACCATTAACTGTGAAGCTTCCGTTTTATAGGCAAATAGTACGGCGTCGTCGGCAAAAAGTAGCATAAACAAATTGAGTTCCTCATAATGTGAAAATACCAGGCATGTCACTATTTATGTTTTGTGTAATATCATTCAAAACGAGAAGAAATAACATACTTGATACTGAATCCCCCTGCCACACACCTGCTAGTGAGTCGAAACTGTCGGAACATTTTGCTTTATATCGTATGATAGCGTTTACTACAGTGCCATAGCTTTTATAGCGTTTACCGTCTTTGAACGTACGTTCTCATTTATAAGTTATTGAAATAGTATGTTCCTGTCCAGATTGTCATATGCATGTTCGTTGTCCAATACTGCACAGTATACCTTTTGTTTGTCACTAAGTAGTTTAGCTATGATCGAGTAAAATATGAATATAGGCTACAGTCTGTTGTAGACCTGCCCTTTTTGGAAACCAAATTGATTAGGGATAATTGTATTACTTTCATCTGCATATTTACTAATCGATTGTTAAGGATATAAGAGGATATTATCCCCCAATACACGTGTGAGTGTGATTACACTAGATTGATCAACATCGCCTTTTTTAAAACAAATGGTATTATAATACCCACACTCAAATTGCTGGATGTTCCCCTGTTTCAAAGAGTGTGTTATATAATATTAGCACAAACGGTTCAATGATATCGATTGTATTTTTAAATACTTCAGCAATCAACGTGTCCTTACCTGGACTTTTGTTATACTAAGTCCGTCTCCGTGGTCGAGTGGTTAAGGTCGCTGACTTGTATACCACTGTAACCTATCATCACGGATGGTCACAGGTTCGAGCCCCGCTCAGACCCTGTCTCATTTATATGAAAAAGTTGGCAGTTTCTTACGGAGGTTGGTGCACCCAGGTACTGGTTAACCGCTGGAGCCTGCCCAGGAACGGTGTTGTTAGGTAAACTGCCCGCCGGCGATATAGCCCAAAATGGTGCTGATGCAGGCTTAAAACCCGAAATATAACATATATATAACCTCTGTCCGCATATTTAGCTTGGCGCTTTTTAGCCTTCTTAAGATAGATTACTCCTAACCCTAATTTTAGATACTTCATAATCTAGTCAAATTCAACACAGACAAACTAGTTTCTACATCATGTATTATCCTGTTAAAGACTGAATGTTTTTGTCAATATTTTCTAGATCATTTTCTAAAACAGTGCCAAATAATACACTCATTGCTTGACCGATTATGGGCAATAATGACCTTTTATTTCGTGTGATGCCAGTCAAACTGTTGAAATCTTCAAAACTGGTGTGAATTGACATTAACGTGTCATTTAAAATGTCTACTTCAATTTCCAAACTTTGAAATGTTTCAAAATATGATATATGGTCATCCTTGTACCAGTCCTTCATGTTTCCAATTACAATGTTGGCTGTTTCCATATCTTCATAAATTTTGCGTACTAATGATTTATAAGGCATTAAACCAACGTAATCAACCAACGCCCTTCATTTACGTGTATATCAATCGTCTTTTTAAAAACAACATTCTCGCGAACAAACATTGCTTCATTAAGACAGAATTGTGAAATAGACACAAACAAAATGAGAACCATCCTTATCTGCAAAATACACACACACAAAAATACTAATATTTAAGTAAAGAGGATGCATACATGTATTCATAATAACTACTTTGCGACTTTAACGAGTTCTCTACAACCTAACTCAAGGTTTCTATAGCGTATATGATTAACCTCAACAAAGTTTTAACTTTGTGATTGTTCCCACTTTTTTTGGACATTTTTGGTTTTACCTTGTATTCAATGTTGTCGATATCTACCGACATATGCTCATCATTATCTGACATTGAAATGCGTGTTTCATAATTCCCCTGGGTTTCCATGTTTTCATGATAATTATCATTATTTACACTTTGATCAGCGTCACTGACACTACCCGGCGAATTGGACATTTCCCTATTTTCCCGACATTTTACTCTTTTTGCCAGTTCCATAAGGGGAATATCATCTTCGCTATCAGAATCTGACCTTTCATTCCTCATTTTCTTAACTAATTTTGCAAGAGGCATGTTCATTTCGGAGTCATCGGACTCATTGATCTCATTATCATTAATATTGACTTCTGGTTCAGTGCCGGACTCATCAGAATCGGAAGACTCGGGTGAAATGACATAAGCAGCTTTTCTCAATATGCGGTCATCATGTTTTCTTGGAATTTCCCAATTAATTTTAGCTAACCGTAATTGTTCAGCGTGGACCCTAGAGGTCGCCCCCGTTAATTGATTTAAAATAACGTATGCCACTGGGCCTGTTTTCTCAATTATTCGATAATATGGGGACAATATTTGATCTAAATTTCCTCGTCTATCGTTAATATAGAACACGGGGTCACCTATGTCAAATTGAATTGATTTTGTACCTCTGTCCGCTTCGAGCCCCGCTCAGGCCGTGTCTCATTTATATGAAAAAGTTGGCAGTTTCATACGGAGGTTGGTGCACCCAAGTACTGGTTAACCGCTGGAGCCTGCCCAGGAAAGGTGTTGTTAAGTAAACTGCCCGCCGGCGATATAGCCTGAAATGGTGCTGATGCAGGCGTAAAACCCGAAATATAACATATATTTAACCTCTGTCCGCATATTTAGCTTGGCGCTTTTTAGCTTTCTTAAGATAGATTACTCCTAACCCTAACACAAGCTTTGTGTTGCTCCTCAAGAGTAACTAAATGTAAATCTTGACCCTGATATTTTCTGCGCGGTTTTATGATATTGTCCACAGGCAAAACTACATTCCTATTATACAAAAGGAAAATGGTGAGTACTTGGATGATTCGCTGATATTAAAGCGAATGGCCGCCACAGTTTGTGGCAAATGTAAATCTCACGTTTCTTGTCTGTCGGACAGTTTATTAGACAAAACATCGTGCAGGGTACGGTGGAAACGTTCCGACCTTGGCATTTGATTGTGGGTGATACAGGCTTGTCAAAACCACAGGGATTCGGCACCTTTGGGGGTACTAGTATATATATTTAAGTACAGGGATGTCAGATTTCGCATCGATCAGTAGAATGGCCCTATCTGAAACAATTTGGTACAAATCTGTCCAAATATAACGCCTATCCCGAGTCTTTATATTGTTCTTCAAATAAAACACAACTTTAAGCTGCATGCATGTATACTTTGCAAACAATTGCCACAGACATTGGCCATAGTAGGTCACATTTCCATACTAGACATTTGCGAATTAAGACGAAGACGATACGGACATCGGATGTCGGTTAAAAATCAAGGGGCTGTCTCAAAATTGTAATTTTGAATGTTATGAGCCGCTGGGTCAAGGCAATAATAAAACAATACATCACTTTTGGAATGTCAGGTTTCAATTTATATCATTCAGTTATTCTCGTCGGAAGATGAACTGACGCCAAGTTGGCGCATTAGTTTATGTATTTTTTTTGTAATGAATTTATTATAAGCTTCCTGGTTCGCTCTAATCAAGTCTGCTAACGGCCGCTTTCTTTGCCGCCTAGCGCGTGCTCGTGCTGGAACATGTCCTGGTGCTTGTACATGAGCAGCCCATTGTGCCTGTACTTGAGCAGGCCCTTGCGCATGTAGTTGTTGAGTCGGCACGTTATCATCAGTGTCACTTGATAAGTCCGCTGCCATCTGATCTCTTGCATCTGGAAGCGGTTGGCAGGAGCATGTTCATCCTGCCTCGGAAGTAGCCTCCTTTCCATGCGTTGAACAACATCCCTACAATGTGATATAATTATAACGTCTCAAGGTACTGTGTGCGTTGTGATCTCATATGACAGACAAAACGATTATAACCACAGGTGCTTGAATTTTCAAAAATAGAATAACACGTCCTAAGCAACGGTTTAGACATCACCAATCAAAAGTAGTGTCCCTTAGGGGTATAGAAATATCCTGTAAAAACTGTAATACAGTACATATATACAATAACATAAATAATGCATCTACCTTATATCCACATCCTGGATGTTTTCGGGTGTCTGTTTTACCAGACCGGCAAGTTTATTGGACATCCTGTCTCTGAGCTGCTTCACATTTCCAGTTCGATATAAATCTCTAGCAGCGGGAGACATATGGTCTAAATTCTGTTTGACTTCCTCCAGGATATCAGTCCATCTAGTGGAATGAGCCAGATACGCCCTCAAAATCAGAAGTCTCCCCCTTCCTGACCTTTACAGCTTTCCTACGCCTCTGTAGTAACGTACCTAAAATGATCAAAAAGTACATGTGTATCTACATTTTGTATATATATTATATTATTGATATAATTGTATTATATATGAAAAGAAACTAATAAGTTGGCCTTAGGCGTACACAATTGTTTCCGGTATCCCGATCTACCGTGGCCGCGACTGTAAATTTGTTTATGGCCTTGCAGAAATAATTCCAATTATTTTTGTACCGACCTACCTACTCTATTTTTGGGGCATGTTACCTAAAACAAACAAATTTGTGTAGGCCTAATTTCACTCATATCGAGTCTAATCATCGTGGGTACATTTGGAAAGTTATCATATATAAAACAGGTAAAAACGCTTTAAATTATATGTACAAATTTAATAATGTGGTTATTTTGTATTTACTATTTCATTTTATGTCAAAAATTGCACTTACCGGCGTTGTTTTCATCCATGGTGCATATACAAAACAGCGTTGACAATGTAAATGACTATTGATAATACATGTAGAAAGCGATACTGGTATGAACTTTTTAGTGAAATTTCTTGCATCCCGTGCAAACCCTGCACAGATAATTAGTTATAAAGCAAGGGCGTATATAGCATAGCAATGTAAGGTACAATTTCGTTTTTATATTGATATGGATCTAGAGGTCAGAATCATGTTGCTGATGTTTTTATCTGCACTAGCTCAACCACCCCCTGACGTGCAAAACTACTTTGCTTTAGTATGCATGACATTAGCCGCAGTCATACGTTCTCCGCCAGATCCAGTTTTAGACATCAGGCATCGACTCTTTGCAACGGACGATGACATTTACACTGGCAGGAATGTATTTCGAATATTTGCAAACCATCGATACCAGTTTTTTGAGGTAACTGGTGAAACCCCAGAAATATTTTTAAACATGTTAGAACTTTTACACATATCTTCACATAGACGACACAATATGTCGGTGAAAAACAGGCTACTTCTTGTTATGATTTGGTTAAGGTCATATCCATCTTATATGATGCTGTCTGCTTTATTCAATGTAAGCATTTCAACAGTGAAGGACGAGATTAGAACTCTAATTCCAGTCATGCACATTAAATTGAAACACTACGTTACATGGCCGAGTAACAGCGAGTGGATAGATATGATGAATGTCTGGGAAAGGATGCCGCTTGCGGTAGGAGCGATTGACGCACATCGCATCACATTTATAGACCAATCGTTGAACCACAAGAGCAGTACTACTCGGGCCACATGCGATACATTCTCAAGTTGTTGTCAATAATTCCGGCTTCATCAGATATATTGAATGTGGGTTTTTAGGGAATCAAAATGACGCTCAACAATTTAACATGATGAGACGAATTGGCCTTGATTTACCGTTTCCCGAACAGTGCTTCTTACTTGGTGACAAGATTTACCCAAACAGACACCCATAATAACACCTTATTTGGCACGACAGCTACGCCGTAAACATGGACGCGAGAGAAAGAAGTGCCGTAAACTGAATCGGTATATCACAAAGTACAGAGTGTGTGTAGAGCACGCCATTGGCGAGCTCAAGTGCTACAAAGCAGTGGGAAGTATGTGGAGACATCGCCGCGCAGCACTACCACGTGTTGTTAGTATATGTGCATCACTAGTGTGTAGAATTTTTTTATTGGGCTTATAATGTAAATAATAAAACTATACATGTACGCCAATGCAATTTCTTTTTATATCTACATATTTTGAGATAACCCCCAGTTTTACCTGTTCCCCATCCTCGCTATCCGTCTTCGTCTTAATTCGCAAATGTCTACTAGGACACGGACCCGTGTCCTAGTATAGAAATGTGACCTGCTATGGCCAATGTCTGTGGCAATTGTTTGCAAAGTATACATGCATGCAGCTTAAAGATGTGTTTTATTTGAAGAACAATATAAAGACTCGGGATAGGCGTTGTATTTGGACAGATTTGTACAAAATTGTTTCAGATAGGGCCATTTTACTGATCGATGCGAAATCTGACATCCCATAGAGTAGAATCCCTGTACTTAAATATATATACTAGTACCCCCAAACGTGCCGAATCCCTGTGGTCAAAACATGGTCTATTTTTAGAAGATCTAATGTTTTTTGACAATTTTGTTAACATTTTCAGTGCCATTATCTGTAACAATTTGAAGTGGAATCTAGGAAATATTTCTTCAATTAATAAATGAGCTACAGTCTCAGCAGTGTTGTCCGGTACACTAAATGCGCTACAGTCTCAGCAGTGTTGTCCGGTACACTAAATGAGCTACAGTCTCAGCAGTGTTGTCCGGTACACTAAATGCGCTACAGTCTCAGCAGTGTTGTCCGGTACACTAAATGAGCTACAATCTCAGCAGTGTTGTCCGGTACACTAAATGCGCTACAGTCTCAGCAGTGTTGTCCGGTACACTAAATGCGCTACAGTCTCAGCAGTGTTGTCCGGTACACTAAATGACCCAGGCCATCCAGAAAATCAATCAACAAATGCAATTATGTACCTATTACCTGAGATACTAGTCACATAAGGTCCACTTAAATCTAAACTAACCTTAGTCCACGAATAAGGCGGTATATCAGTCTCTTGTAACGTAGTGTCATCCAACGACATGATAATACACACATAGCGGCTATTGAAGATACTTGTATAAACTCGTTGTATGCACGTAGTGTCATCATTACAAGTATCTTCAATAGCCGCTATATGTGTCATGTCATGTGGTTGTATGACTCTACGTGTATACAATGAGTTTATACAAGTATCTTCAATAGCCGTTATCCAGAGACTCATCTGGTTCATTTACGTGCACGGTGTAAAGCACCGACACGATACCTCGGTTTAAATTCCCATCTGAAATAAAATGATTTTTGATGGTCCAAATAAAAGTAAGGCGAGACTGTTTTAAAACTAAATTGTTTTATGATTTTTGCAAAACTAAATTGTTTTATGATTTTTGCACTATGTTTTAATTGTTTTTGTGAATGTGCAATTAAATATATTAAAATAACATTAGCCATTAAATACGGTTTGAACTTTTGTCTTGCATGTCCTAATCGTATTGTATCCATAATAGCATCGAAATAACAACACGGATTGTGTTTGTTTTTAAAATGTCTTTATTCAACTTTATTTAACGTCGCTACCAGTTACCCATTTGAGCGATGGGTAGTTTACCTAACAACACTTTTCCTGGGTAGACTCAAGCGGGTAGCCAGTACTTGAAACTGCCAACGTTTTCAAATAAAGAGACACAGTTTCAGCTGGGCTCGAACCCGTGACCATCCGTGATGATAGGTTACGGTTGAATACAAGTCCGTGACCTTAACCACTCGACCACGGAGGCGGTTACATTTGGTTTCGCGAATGCTATGTGCATTGTATACTGACCTGATTAATCGATCTGTACATAATGTTTACATGACGCGTCGCGAACTTGCAATGTTTTTATTCAAATTGAGACCATTAAACACGACTGTCATAATTTCGAAAAAGGTTGCTATTATGTAATTATACTTATTTCAAATTGGGGTCTCCGTGACCATGTAGGTGTCAAATTCGCTAATGTGAGAAAGCTATCCAGCTATCTTGCGGCTTGTCGATGGTTCTACCTAGGTGCACGTCCATGCCAGTAAATACGTAAAACATCCTCACATGATCTAGCTATCGAACGTGGCCGTTACATACACCTACCACGAAACGAAAGATTATGTATTTATTGTAATTCTAGAATCTTGGAAAATGAGTATCACTTCATATTAATTTGCCCACATTACTCAAACCTAAGATCGAAATTCATTAACACTGTACAGAGATTTATTAATCATGTGTCATGCAAATCAATAACAATCACCATTGGTCTTTCCAAATTTATATATTTTGCAAATATGCAACGAAACTAACGCATATTTTACACATATATTTGAACTTGTGATTGTGCTCTTTTGTAAAGTCCGTGTCACTGCCTGTCCTTACTTAATTGCTACAAACATGTATACTGTTTTATGCAATAAACATATTATATTGTATTGTAAATACATTCTAAGTAATGTCATTATACTAGTAAAATATATAATCTTATTTTGACTAGGAAACGTCATTTACTCGTATGGCATTCTTTGAAGCCCCATTTCTCTCCTCCATACCATATTAGCAAACATAAATAATGTGTTTAAATCCATGTTACCATAATTTATTTCAATTGCTATTATGAACATCTGGACACTCGCATACATGTAAGCTGTCTTTAAACAGTTCTTTTCTTCCTAAAAATGTTTTAACCCCATCTATTTCTTTCTTCTTGTAGTTGGACAAATGGCTTCGTCGTATGCAAGACACAAACGATACTCCGAGAGTTTGTGCACAGCACTCGACACAATCGGGGCAAATCAGTGGATGCGGCTAAGGTATTACGAATACAATGCAATCGGATGCATTGCAGAAGAATTAGTAACTTTACATGTAGATAAAAATGGAATTCAGCAATCCATTACACCCACTACACACATATTTGGGAGCTCCATCGAAGGCACAACAACGTATGGTATGCAATCAGACATGGATCACATTCTTGTTGAAACTACTAATGTTGTCGAATAAGGATTTGAAGGTAGCAATGTGGCCGATGAGAACACAGTTGTTGTTGTAACCGACATGTTCACTCCTCCAGGATTTGTGAAATTGAAAGTAGATGAGAAAAACTGTTGCATAAACTTCAAACTTCAACAAGTCAGTGACAGAAACTGCTTCATGTCAAATATATATACATATCATCGTAAGCAACAACTAACAGACACCTGGTTGACTGACAAAGAACAGGGCGAATTGGAAAGACATGGACCAGCGTTAATGAGCCTCAGTAAAAACGTTATGCTTACATCCAATGATATAATCGAGGCATTTCGCAGTAACTCATGGCTATCCAATGACATTGAATTTTTCAATCGTCCAAGACATCATGGCTGGCCTAGTCAAGAATCATTGGACATTATGAAAAGTCAAAGCTGTTTGCTCGTTCCTACTGGACACCATTCGTGCAAGGAAGAACATCGCATGCTGCAGTGGCGGATTTCCTTCTCCTTCCAAGAACGGCATCTGATGCTGAATCTAAACACAACCCAGTACAAATGCTACGTGCTGCTAAAACTTGTAAAGAAACATCACATTTCTCCAATCATGGACTTGACGTCTTACCACTGCAAAACCTCATTACTTTACACAATTGAAAACACAGATGTAGAAATATGGAAGGAAGCTAACATTTTGAAATGTTTTGTTTTGTGTTTGAAGAGGATAAAGAAATGGTCAAGAAAACGAATGTGTCCGAGCTATTTCGTCCCGGAATTGAATTTATTTACTGGGAAGATAGAAGAACAAGAACTAAGAAAACTTACGCACATTTTGACAAACATCATACGAAGTCCACAACATTATCTGCAGCAAATATCCACTGATAATTTCGGAACATTATTTGAAATATATACGAATGGTTCAACAGATGACGGACACATTGAAGAGAAAATGGGTACACAAGTAGAAGGCATGCTACACATACTTCTTCTAAATAATGCTTCCAAGATATTACAAATCCGGAGTAATATTCTTCTAAAGATATCATACGAATGCAGCTGTCTTGACATGGCTATCGAAAGACATTATAACTGGTTGAACACTATCCAACATCTTCAACGCAATTCTAACATTGGAACATATCAACTTTATAATATTCACTGGGCTTTGCCGCATGTTTGTCGGTTCTTACATTCAAGTCTGGCAAGCCACTTGGCTCTCAAAGTCGTCAAGAGCCCCAACACACAGATGAAAACCTGGCATATATTGTCAGTGACCTACCATTTCTGGATGGGATTACAGTCGGATGCGTATTCTGGAAAAATGAAACTCGCTACGTTTCTGTTCTACACAGGATATCTCAGTGCAGATGAACTGAAATCCAACTACTGGTCTACCCTGGAAACAAAATCGATATGTGCCTGCTCACGTTATCATTTGGAATGCGTAATCAGTGGGAATGAAAGTAACTTTTTTCAGAATCTATGTAAAACAATAGAAACAATGAAAATGAGTGCATCTGTGTATATTGAAAAATATGTATCTGCATGTACTATTTTCTTGCCAACAGAGTCAGAACTTACTTTGTATCCGCTGAAGTTTGAAATGCATAGAAGTTTTAGCTCCAATCAAAGAGGGTGTGACATGGTTCATCAAACTCATTTTAAATGCAACTTTGAATTAGACAATTGTGCAACACTCGACTCAAAGGTGTATTATGTGTTGCTAATGATATACCTATCTGGAAAGAAGGAAAGAGATGAGTATATGACTATGTTATACAATTGCTCAGCAGACGACTGTTTGGAGCATCGTGAAACTACGTGGAATGTTTTGGGGTATTACAACAGCACTGAGGAAATCAACCAGAAGTCTCTAATATGCTACAAACGTTCTTGGGATTACTATATCGAGAAGCAACAGCAGAAGTCCCATGTATGGACACCGATGGACCAGAATGCTGCGAAATGGCACATGGCTTTACTGTTGTATCGAGCCTGGTTCAACACAACTCTAGTGAAATAGTGGACGGATGGATTATATGTGTTTTAACTTGATATAAGTGAGAAAAATTGGAAAGTTGCATAATATTAAATACTCGTGAAACATGACCAAACGTGATATTTGATCAATTCTTCAAAGGAAAATGTTTCTTCATATTTGGTAAAACTTTTCGTATTTTAAGAATGGGGCTATTTAAAGCATTATCAAAAGTGTGGAAGGTCATTCCATATCAATATATGTCTCATTGTGTTCGTAAATGCCATTGCATGGTACATATACATTATATGGTACACTTAAACATAATGTATTCGATAATAAGGAGTTGCTTTGTTGTTAGGGAATGTTGACACTCAGGTTTATACAAATTTATTTTAGCTCGATTGCGAAACAAGTTCTTACAACTTATATTAATCATTATCGAGACCTCATTCCTGATGGAATCCATCGCCATGAGGGAGAGAAGCGGCAATGTGGAAATTAAATGCCTTGCCTAAGGGCACAATCGTAACGGCTCCAGCGGGGCTCGAACTCCAGACCTTTCGCACCTGAAGCGAACGCGCATCCACTGCGCTATCACGACTGCCACTTATGGTACACTTAAATAACCGTATTTCAAACTAAAGACAATATAATTATTTGGAAATTTATTTTTGTCAAACGTCCACAAGAAATGAAGAGGTACCAATCTCTCATTTATATATCTGTTGGAAGCTGGTGATGCCATGTATGATTTATGACCTTGAACTGTTGTTGTTGTTGTTGTTGTTGTTATCCAGAAACAAACATTTTGATTTCATATCTCAGTTACATCCAAGTAAACACTATGAGCAATGTACTCAATATGTGGTAAATTTCACAAGAATCTAGAGAGGATGTAGTAAAACCTAGTGTAAGACTGAAACTAGAGGGGATGTAGTAAAACCTAGTGTAAGGCTGAAACTAGAGGGGATGTAGTAAAACCTAGTGTAAGACTGAAACTAGAGGGGATGTAGTAAAACCTAGTGTACGGCTGAAACTAGAGGGGATGTAGTAAAACCTAGTGTAAGATTGAAACTAGAGGGGATGTAGTAAAACCTAGTGTACGACTGAAACTAGAGGGGATGTAGTAAAACCTAGTGTACGACTGAAACTAGAGAGGATGTAGTAAAACCTAGTGTAACATTGAAACTAGAGGGGATGTAGTAAAACCTAGTGTAAGACTGATACTAGAGGGGATGTAGTTAAACCTAGTGTAATATTGAAATTAGAGGGGATGTAGTAAAACCTAGTGTAAAATTGAAACTAGAGTGGACGTAGTAAAACCTAGTGTAAGACTGAAACCAGAGAGGATGTAGTAAAACCTAGTGTAACATTGAAACTAGAAGGGATGTAGTAAAACCTAGAGTAAGACTGAAACTAGAGGGGATGTAGTAAAACCTAGAGTAACATTGAAACTAGAGGGGATGTAGTAAAACCTAGTGTAAGACTGAAACTAGAGAGGATATGTAGTAAAACCTAGTGTAAGACTGAAACTAGAGAGGATGTAGTAAAACCTAGTATAACATTGAAACTAGAGGGGATGTAGTAAAACCTAGTGTAAGACTGAAACTAGAGAGGATGTAGTAAAACCTAGTGTAAGTCTGAAACTAGAGGGGATGTAGTAAAACCTAGTGTAAGACTGAAACTAGAGGGGATGTAGTAAAACCTAGTGTAACATTGAAACTAGAGGGGATGTAGTACAACCTAGTGTAAGACTGAAACTAGAGGGGATGTAGTAAAACCTAGTGTAAGGCTGAAACTAGAGGGGATGTAGTAAAACCTAGTGTAAGACTGAAACTAGAGGGGATGTAGTAAAACCTATTGTAAGACTGAAACTAGTGGGGATGTAGTAAAACCTAGTGTAAGACTGAAACTAGAGGGGATGTAGTAAAACCTAGTGTAAGACTGAAACTAGAGAGGATGTAGTAAAACCTACTGCAAGACTGAAACTAGAGGGGATGTAGTAAAACCTAGTGTAAAACTGAAACTAGAGGGTATGTAGTAAAACCTAGTGTAAGACTGAAACTAGATGGGATGTAGTAAAACCTAGTGTAAGATTGAAATTAGAGGGGATGTAGTAAAACCTAGTGCAAGACTGAAACTAGAGGGGATTAAGTAAAACCTAGTGTAATACTGAAACTAGAGGGGATGTAGTACAACCTAGTGAAAGAGTGAAACTAGAGAGGATGTAGTAAAACCTAGTGTAATGTTGAATGTAGAGAGGATGTAGTAAAACCTAGTGTAACATTGACACTAGAGGGGATGTAGTAAAACCTAGTGTAAGATTGAAATTAGAGTGGATGTAGTAAAACCTAGTGTACGACTGAATCTAGAGGGGATGTAGTAAAACCTAGTGTAAGACTGAAACTAGAGGGGATGTAGTAAAACCAAGTGTAAGACTGAAACTAGAGATGATGTAGTAAAACCTAGTGTAACATTGAAACTAGAGGGGATGTAGTAAAACCTAGTGTAAAATTGAAATTAGAGGGGATGTAGTAAAACCTAGTGTAACATTGAAACTAGAGGGGATGTAGTAAAACCTAGTGTAAAATTGAAACTAGAGGGGATGTAGTAAAACCTAGTGTAACATTGAGCGGGGATGTAGTAAAACCTAGTGTAACATTGAAACTAGAGGGGATGTAGTAAAACCTAGTGTAAAATTGAAACTAGAGGGGATGTAGTAAAACCTAGTGTAACATTGAGAGGGGATGTAGTAAAACCTAGTGTAACATTGAAACTAGAGGGGATGTAGTAAAACCTAGTGTAAGACTGAAACCAAAGAGGATGTAGTAAAACCTAGTGTAACATTGAAACTAGAGGGGATGTAGTAAAACCTAGTGTAAGACTGAAACTAGAGAGGATGTAGTAAAACCTAGAGTAAGACTGAAACTAGAGGGGATGTAGTAAAACCTAGTGTAACACTGAAACTAGAGGGGATGTAGTAAAACCTAGTGTAAGACTGCAATTAGAGGGGATGTTGTAAAACCTAGTGAAAGACTGAAACTAGAGAGGATGTAGTAAAACCTGTGTACGATTGAAACTAGAGGGGATGTAGTAAAACCGATTGAAAGACTGCAACTAGAGAGGATGTAGTAAAACCTGTGTACGATTGAAATTAGAGGGGATGTAGTAAAACCTAGTGTAAGATTGAAACTAGAGGGGATGTAGTAAAACCTAGTGTAAGAATGAAACTAGAGGGGATGTAGTAAAACCTAGTGTAAGATTGAAATTAGAGAGGATGTAGTAAAACCTAGTGTAACATTGACACTAGAGGGAATGTAGTAAATGTAGTAAAACCTAGTGTAAGACTGAAACTAGAGGGGATGTAGTAAAACCTTGTGTAAGACTGAAACTAGAGGGGATGTAGTAAAACCTAGTGTAAGATTGAAATTAGAGAGGATGTAGTAAAACCTAGTGTAATGTTGAATAAAGAGGGGATATAGTAAAACCTAGTGTAACATTGACACTAGAGGGGATGTAGTAAAACCTAGTGTAAGATTGAAATTAGAGAGGATGTAGTAAAACCTAGTGTAATGTTGAATATAGAGGGGATATAGTAAAACCTAGTGTAACATTGACACTAGAGGGGATGTAGTAAAACCTAGTGTAAGATTGAAATTAGAGAGGATGTAGTAAAACCTAGTGTAATGTTGAATATAGAGGGGATATAGTAAAACCTAGTGTAACATTGAAACTAGAGGGGATGTAGTAAAACCTAATGAAAGACTGAAACTAGAGAGGATGTAGTAAAACCTAGTGTAACACTGAAACTAGATGGGATGTAGTAAAACCTAGTGTAAGACTGAAACTGGAGGGGATGTAGTAAAACCTAGTGTAAGACTGTAACTAGAGGGGATGTAGTTTTCTATGTTCACTAGTATATAATTTAGGTGTGCGTTTTCTATGTCCTCTAGTATATAATGTAGGTGTGCGTTTTCTATGTCCTCTAGTATATAATGTATGTGTGCTTATTCTATGTCCTCTAGTATATAATGTAGGTGTGCGTTTTCTATGTCCTCTAGTATATAATGTATATGTGCGTTATCTATGTCCTCTAGTATATAATGTAGGTGTGTGTTTTCTATGTCCTCTAGTATATAATGTATGTGTGCGTTTTCTATGTCCTCTAGTATATCATGTAGGTGTGCGTTTTCTATGTCCTCTAGTATATAATGTAGGTGTGCGTTTTCTATGTCCTCTAGTATATCATGTAGGTGTGTGTTTTCAATGTCCTCTAGTATAGCATGTAGGTGTGCGTTTTCTATGTCCAATAGAATATAATCCATGATATGTATTGCGAAGCTGTGCGGTAACTCCCGTTGAATGCCAGAACTTCTTTACACCTTCAAAACGCCTTCTGTTTCATATTGTTTTCCATTGCTCTACTTCAGAAACACCTAGGTCACTGTACTGGTATTCCGTCAGAGAATAATTATTTAGCGCCAACTTGTTTATATACATGACAAGTGTGAGCTTGGGTGAACTTGGATTTGTTAACTTGAATATATCACACTTTCTTGGTCTCAACAGATATGTTAAATTTATGAATTTAAACGGAATATTTCTGAGAGCTGTGGTCGTCGAAAGCACATAAATCTGGCTCCAAAACATGATCTCCAGAAAGCAGCGATTATTTATCTAACTAACTATCTTATAGTCATTTTTTGTTACGGTGAAATAGTAACTACATGTATATTTGTCCAATTGCTGAAAACCTGTTTAAAGCGACATTACATCGCAAAATGCAAATAAAAATGCATTTGTTCACGTATAAATGCATTGCTATTAAAATTCTTCCGAATACATTCGAATACTTGCATTGAATCCAATAAACGTATACAAACTTTCAAAATTGAAAATATTAATATAACGGTCATCCATGCTCCTGAATTGACGGTTGTTTGTCATCGGAGTTAATACTAAACGCTAGATTATGTCGGTTAGAGATAATGTAGCTAAGATTATTCTACACAAAAATGTGCATAGGCACACATGTGAGATATAACAGTAAATATGTACCATAAATCGTGTTATTCAGGATAAACGCGTTGTATTACGCATGGATGTCCACCCTATTTACATTATTTTGTTATGTATATAACAAACCGGGTATACGGCGCTTGTTTATTAGTTGAAATACTCAGTATTTGAGGCAAATATTTGGGGAAAAAAGTATACCATATAATAGGACAATGCATTCTGTAGAAAATTGCGTGTCCACTGATGTAGTGTCGCTTTAAATATACTGCTAATTGGATTACTTTGTTTATAAGAGGATTCCTATATATCAGATTAAAAATGGCACAACCGAACGTGCAATATATACATTAATGCCAGCTTAATGCTTGTCCTATTATGGCAGTGGTTAGCGCGCTCGCTTCTCACCAATGCAACACGGGCTCGATCCTCCGTCCGGGAATATGTAAGATGGTACGGTGGTTGCCAGATCGGGCATGTAGGTTTTATCCGGGTACTCCGGTTTCCTCCCACACGGATGACCACATTTACGCTTTCATCCCCGCCACCGAGAGTGATTAATATAAGTTGTTAAAACTTGCTTTGCAATCGTTGTAAACAATATAAAGTTTAAACTTGTTTTATTGTTTGTACAATGTGATGTTATCTTGTATTTGCAAATATTCTGATGTTCATGTGTTTTTCATAACGTTTTATATAAACCGAGATCTCGTTGTCGATGCATTTACATCGTGCACATAAAACAACCAGAGCAGGCTCTGGAATGGGTCTCTGTCTTTATCATTGCACTATCTCTAACAATCTAAAATTACTAATTTCTTCCCGAGGCGTCGCTCATATGGGCAACCGGTAGCGACGATAAATAAACGTAAAACAAAACCAAAACATGTATCGTCAACAGTGGTATTCACCAATCAATAAATCTACTTGCCTTGAAACGTATATCTTAAGGAGAGGACAACCACAGCTTTCTGTCCAATTCCTTATTTCAATTGTTGTAGATATACATGTACATGATAGAAAATAAATATGTTTAAACCAACACATTTCTTAAAGTTACTTTCCGTCGAAATTGGTCGCTCCCTTAGACGATATATGTACATTTCATTTATGCTAGTACAGTCAAACACGTATTAGTGGTCACCTCTATTAAGCAGCCAACCTGTGTTAAGCAGCCAGTTTCCAGATTCCCAATATGTCGTTTTATTAGATATGTGACCTCTATTAAGCTGCCACCTATGCTAAGCAGCTACTTTCTGCGAGTCCCTTGGTTGGCTGCGTAAGACAGGCGTGACTGTACGTGATTTAATGCATGGAAAAGAACCTGTTCTCCAAAATGTTCTTCTATAAAAGTGTGTTAAAGTTTTTTTTACCCCTATTTAAAGGGCCAGCCATTTCTGACATATGAGACACCTCTTTTTACGAACATCAATACTTCCCGAATCCTATGCTTGTATGCCAGACTGGTAGGCAATCGGTAACCATTATTTAACTAGCTGGCGGCTCACCAATCGGCCATATCAAAACGAACCCCTGACAAGATTTGAACCTTCGACCTCCGGCTCCGTATGCGGACGCCTTAACCACTGGGCCACGGAAACGGTTCTATAAGATGTCAATGCGAAGCTGGTATGTGGCTAGACAAATTGTAAACACATATCGTATATGTCTCACAACTTCCTTAAACACCCCTCATCACGTGACATTGTAATTCAATCTTAAAGTGGCTGTTGAATCACAATTCTATCAGATATAGCTTTATATTCATGCAGTCTTTCCGGTGAATAGTTTAAGTTAAACTACGTAAATACATATTTTCATGGACGTTTATGGTTGAGATTAGTTAGATTATGTAGATATATTCCAGACATTTATGCCGCTATATTTCAGGTAAGCAAACCTTTAATTAGATTTTTCATTTCATTTATTTATTGGCAAATGGCAAAACATTGCCTTTGGCCATTTACAATATCATAATAAATATGGCCAAGACACATACAAACTGGCATACAAATACATATATTAAACAGAATGTAAACATTCTTAATTATGACATATAAACCTTCAATCAATTAGAAGCAGATAAATATATCATCCAGTGTTTGTTTTCCTATCTTAATAGATTCATGTATATATTATGTTGCAGTTTTGTACAGAAGTTTATCTTAATATATTCATGTATATATTATGTTGCAGTTTTGTACAGAAGTTTATCTTAATATATTTATGTGTAAATTATGTTGCAGTTTTGTACAGAACTTTATCTTAATATATTCATGTATATATTATGTTGCAGTTTTGTACAGAAGTTTATCTTAATAGATTTATGTATATATTATGTTGCAGTTTTGTACAGAAGTTTATCTTAATATATTCATGTATATATTATGTTGCAGTTTTGTACAGAACTTTATCTTAATAGATTCATGTATATATTATGTTGCAGTTTTGTACAGAGGTTTATCTTAATAGATTCATGTGCATATTATGTTGCAGTTTTGTACAGAACTTTATCTTAATATATTCATGTGCATATTATGTTGCAGTTTTGTACAGAAGTTTATCTTAATAGATTTATGTATATATTATGTTGCAGTTTTGTACGGAAGTTTATCTTAATAGATTCATGTGCATATTATGTTGCAGTTTTGTACAGAAGTTTATCTTAATAGATTCATGTGCATATTATGTTGCAGTTTTGTACAGAACTTTCTTATTTTCTGTGCACATTTTTTTAGTAAATTGATAACAATGGCAATAACATTATGAAGAAAGCTGGCGACGAAGGACAGTGACGATCACATGATTCATTATACAAGTTTATTATGTGTTTGTACTTGTCAGTGATGTCTGGTGATACATACTCGTTATACAAGTTTATTATGTGTTTGCACTTGTCAGTAACCTCTTGTGAGACAGACTCGTTATACAAGTTTATTATGTGTTTGCACTTGTCAGTAACGTCTTGTGAGACATACTCGTTATACAAGTTTATTATGTGTTTGCACTTGTCAGTAACGTCTTGTGAGACAGACTCGTTATACAAGTTTATTATGTGTTTGTACTTGTCAGTAACGTCTTGTGATACATACTCGTTATACAAGTTTATTATGTGTTTGTACTTGTCAGTAACGTCTTGTGATACATACTCGTTATACAAGTTTATTATGTGTTTGTACTTGTCAATAACATCTGGTGATACATACTCGTTATACAAGTTTATTATGTGTTTGTACTTGTCAGTGATGTCTGGTGATACAGACTCGTTATACAAGTTTATTATGTGTTTGTACTTGTCAGTAACGTCTTGTGAGACAGACTCGTTATACATGTTTATTATGTGTTTGTACTTATCAGTAACGTCTTGTGATACAGACATGTTATACAAGTTTATTATGTGTTTGTACTTGTCAGTAACGTCTTGTGATACAGACTCGTTATACAAGTTTATTATGTGTTTGTACTTGTCAGTAACGTCTTGTGATACAGACTCATTGTACAAGTTTATTATGTGTTTGTACTTGTCAGTAATGTCTTGTGATACAGACTCGTTGTACAAGTTTATTATGTGTTTGTACTTGTCAGTGATGTCTGGTGATACAGACTCGTTGTACAAGTTTATTATGTGTTTGTACTTGTCAGTAACGTCTTGTGAGACAGACTCGTTATACATGTTTATTATGTGTTTGTACTTATCAGTAACGTCTTGTGATACAGACATGTTATACAAGTTTATTATGTGTTTGTACTTGTCAGTAACGTCTTGTGATACAGACTCGTTATACAAGTTTATTATGTGTTTGTACTTGTCAGTAACGTCTTGTGGTACATACTCGTTATACAAGTTTATTATGTGTTTGTACTTGTCAGTAACGTCTTGTGATACATACTCGTTATACAAGTTTATTATGTGTTTGTACTCGTCAGTAACGTGTTGTGATACATACTCGTTATACAAGTTTAGTATGTGTTTGTACTCGTCAGTAACGTCTTGTGGTACATACTCGTTATACAAGTTTATTATGTGTTTGTACTTGTCAGTAACGTCTTGTGATACATACTCGTTATACAAGTGTAGTATGTGTTTGTACTCGTCAGTAACGTGTTGTGATACATACCCGTTATACAAGTGTAGTATGTGTTTGTACTCGTCAGTAACGTGTTGTGATACATACTCGTTATACAAGTTTATTACTTGTCAGTACTCGCATACACTGAACACTCGGAAACACGGGACACACGGAGCACTCGGACACACGGGACACTCGGACACACGGGACACTCCATCCACATGACACTCACATACACTGAACACTGGGATACACTGAACACTCGGATACACGAGACACTCACATACACTGGACACTGTGATACACGGACACTCCATTCGCATGACACTCACATACACTGAACACTGGGATACGCGGGACTCTCCATCCACATGACACTCACATACACGGGACACTGGGATACACGGGACACTGGGATACGCGGACACTCGGATACATGGACACTCGGATACACGGGACTCTCCATCCACATGACACTCACATACACGGGACACTGATATACACTGGATACTGCGATAGACGGACACGCGGATACAGGCAACACTCGGATACACGGAACACTCGGATACACAGGACACTACGATAAACGGAACACTCGGATACACGGGACATTCGGATACACGGACAACTCGGATACACGGGACGTTCGGATATACGGAACACTCGGATACACGGAACACTCGGATACACGGAACACTCGGATACACGGAACACTCGCATACACGAAACACTCGGATACACGGGACACTCGGATACACGGAACACTCGGATACACAGAACAGTCGGATATACGGGACACTCGTATACACGGGACACTCGCATACATAGAACACTCGGATACACGGAACACTCGGATACACGGAACACTTGGATACACGGAACACTCGGATACACGGGACGTTCGGATACACGGAACACTGGGATACACGGAACACTCGGATACACGGAACACTCGGATACACGCAAAACTCGGATACACGCAAAACTCGGATACACACACAACTCGGATACACGCAACACTCGGATACACGCAACACTCGCATACACTGAACACTCGGATACACGGGACTCTCCATCCACATGACACTCACATACTGGGACACTGGGATACACGGGAAACTGGCATACACGGACACTCGGGACACTGGGATACACGGGACACTTGGATACATGGGACAATCATATACATGGAACTCTCGGATGCACGGGAGACTTGGATACACGCAACACTCGGATATACGGGACTCTCCATCCACATGACACTCCCAAAACACGGGACACTAGGATAACCTGGACACTAGGATTCATGGGACACTCGGATACACAGGACACTCGGATTCACGTGACTCTCGGATGCACGGGAGACTCGGATATGCAGGACACTCGGATTCACGGGACTCTCGGATACATGGGACACTCGGATACATGGGACACTCGGATACACTGGACACTCGGATACATGGGATGCTCACATACACAAGACATTCGCATACACGCGACACTCGCAAACACTGGACACTCCCAAACACGGGGCATTCGCAAACACGGGACATTCGCATACACGGGACACTCGCATACATGTGACTCTCACATACAGGGGACAATCTCATACAAGGGACACTGGCATGCATGGGACATCCGGATACACGGGACACCCGCATACACGGGACACCCGAATACACGGGACACCATGATACACGGGACACTCGCATACACGGGACACCCGGATACACTCGCATACAGGGGACACCCGGATACACTCGCATACACGGGACACCCGGATACACGGGACACCCGCATATACTCGCACACACGGGACACCCGGATACACTCGCACACACGGGACATCCGGATACACTCGCATACACGGGACACCCGGATACACTCACATACATGGGACACCCGGATACACTCGCATACACGGGACACCCGGATACACTCGCATACACGGGACACCCGGATACATTCGCATACACGGGACACCAGGATACACTCACATACACGGGACACCGGATACACTCGCATACACGGTACAACCGGATACACTCGCATACACGGGACACCTGCATACACGGGACACCCGCATACACGGGACACCCGGATACACTGGACACTCGCATACACGGGACACCCGAATAAACTCGCATACACGGTACACCCGGATACACTCGCATACACGGTACACCCGGATACACGGGACACCCGGATACACTGGACACTCGCATACACTCGCATACACGGGACACCCGGATAAACGGGACACGCGGATACATCCGCATACACGGGAAACCCGGATATACTCGCATACACGGGACACCAGGATACACTCGCATACACGGTACACCCGGATACACGGGACACCCGGATACACTGGACAACCGGATACACTCGCATAGACGGGACACCCGGATACACTCGCACACACGGTACACCCGGATACACGGGACACCCGGATACACTCGCATACACGGGACACCCGGATACACTCGCATACACGGTACACCCGGATACACTCGCATACACGATACACCCGGATACACTCGCATACACGGGACAACCGGATAAACGGGACACCCGGATACACTCGCATACACGGTACACCCGGATACACGGGATACCCGGATACACTCGCATACACGGGACACTCGCATACACGGGACACCCGGATACACTCGCATACACGGGACACCCGGATACACTCGCATACACGGGACACCCGGATACACTCGCATACACGGGACACCCGGATACACTCGCATACACGGTACACCCGGATACACTCGCATACACGTGACACCCGGATACACTCGCATACACGGGACACCCGGATACACTCTCATACACGGTACAACCGGATACACTCGCATACACGTGACACCCGGATACACGGGACACCCGGATACACTGGACACTCGCATACACTCGCATACACGGGACACCCGGATACACTCGCATACACGGTACACCCGGATTCACTCGCATACACGGTACACCCGGATACACGGGACACCCGGATACACTGGACACTCGCATACACGGCATATCCGGATACACGGGACACCCGGAAACACGGGACACCCGGATACACCCGCATACACGGGACACCCGGATACACTAGCATACACGGGACACCAGGATACACTCGCATACACGGTGCACCCGGATACACGGGACACCCGAATACACTGGACACCCGGATACACTAGCATACACGGGACACCCGGATACACTCGCAATCACGGTACACCCGGATACACTCGCATACACGGTACACCCGGATACACTCGCATACACGGTACACCCGGATACACTCGCATACACGGTACACCCGGATACACGGGACACCCGGATTCACTCGCATACACGGTACACCCGGATACACGGGACACCCGGATACACTCGCATACACGGGACACCCGGATACACTCACATACACGGGACACCCGGATACACTCGCATACACGGGACACCCGGATACACTCGCATACACGGTACACCCGGATACACGGGACACCCGGATACACTCGCATACACGGGACACTCGCATGCACGGGACACCCGGATACACTCGCATACACGGGACACCCGAATACACGGGACACCCGGATACACTCGCATACACGGGACACCCGGATACACTCGCATACACGGGACACCCGGATACACTCGCATACACGGGACACCCGGATACACTCGCATATACGGGACACCCGGATACACTCGCATACACGGGACACCCGAATACACTCGCATACACGGGACACCCGGATACACTCGCATACACGGTACACCCGGATACACTCGCATACACGGGACACCCGGATACACTCGCATACACGGGACACCAGGATACACGGGACACCCGGATACACGGAACACTGGCATACACGGGACACCCGGATACATGGGACACCCGCATACACGGGACACCCGGATACACTCGCATAAACGGTACACCCGGATACACTCGCATACACGGGACACCCGGATACACTCGCATACACGGGACACCAGGATACACGGGACACCCGGATACACGGGACACTGGCATACACGGGACACCCGGATACACGGGACACCCGCATACACTCACATACACGGGGCACCCGGATACATTAGCATACACGGGACACCCGGATACACGGGACACTGGCATACACTCGCATACACGGGACACCTGGATACACGGGGCACACTCATACACGGGACACACGCATACACGGGACACTGGCAAACATGGGACACTCGCAAACACAGGACACTCGCATACACAGGACACTCGCATACACGTGACCTTCGCATACATGGGAGACTCGCAACACAGGGCACTCGCATACATGGGACACTCGTAAACACAGGACACTCGCATACATGGGACACCCGGATACAAGGGACATTCGCATACACGGGACACTCGCATACACGGGACACTCGCATGCACAGGACACTCACATACACGGCACATTCGCATACACGGGACATTCGCATACACGGGACACTCGCATACACGGGACAATCGCATAAACAGGACCCTCGCATACACGGGGTTCTCGCATACATGGGACACTCGCAAACACAGGACACTTGCATACACAGGACAATCGCATAAACGGACAAATCGTATAAACAGGACCCTCGCCTACACGAGACAATCGCATACATGGGATACTTGCATACACAAGACATTCGCATACACGCGACACTCGCAAACACTGGACACTCCCAAACACGGGACAAACCCAAACACGGGACACTCGCATACATGGGACACTCTCAAACACGGGACACTCGCAAATATGGGACTCTCGCAAACACGGGATACACGAGACATTCACATACATGTCGCAAACATAGGATACTCGCAAAAGCTGATGCTCGCAAACACGAGACATTCGTATACACGGGACACTGAGATACACGAAACACGCGCATACACTGGTAACACGCATACACGGGACACTAGCATGCATGGGACATCCGGATACATGGGACACTCGCAGACACACGACACACGCATACACGGGACACCCGGATACACTCGCATACACGGGAAACCCGGATACACGGGATACACGGGACACTCGCATGCATGGGACATCCGGATACACGGGACACCCGCATACACAGGGCACTCGCAAATACGGGACACCCGCATACACGGGACACTCGCAAACACATGCCACTCGTATACACGGGACACTCGCATACACGGGACACTCGCATACACGTGACTCTCACATACAGGGGACAATCTCATACAAGGGACACTCGCATGCATGGGACATCCGGATACACGGGACACCCGCATACACGGGACACTCGCATACAGTGGACACCCGGATACACTCGCATACACGGGACACCCGCATACACTCGTATACAAGGGACACCCGGATACACGGGACACCCGGATACACTAGCATACACTGGACACCCGGATACACTCGCATACACGGGACACCCGGATACACTTGCATACACGGTACACCCGGATACACTCGCATACACAGGACACCCGGATACACTCGCACACACGGGAAACCCAGATACACTCGCATACACTGGACACCCGGATACACTCGCATACACGGGACACCAGGATACACTCGCATACACGGGACACCCGGATACACTCGCACACACGGGAAACCCGGATACACTCGCATACACGGGACACCCGGATACACGGGACACCCGGATACACTCGCATACACGGGACACCCGGATACACTCGCACACACGGGAAACCCGGATACACTCGCATACACGGGACACCCATATACATGGGACACCCGGATTCACTCGCATACACGGGACTCGCATACACGGGACACCCGGATACACTCGCATACACGGAACACCCGGATACACTCGCATACACGGGAAACCCAGATACACTCGCATACACTGGACACCCAGATACACTCGCATACACGGGACACCAGGATACACTCGCACACACGGGAAACCCAGCTACACTCGCATACACTGGACACCCGGATACACTCGCATACACGTGACACCCGGATACACTCGCATACACGGGACACCATGATCCAGTCGCATACACGGTACACCCGGATACACTCGTATACACGGTACACCCGCATACACGGGACACCCGGATACACTCGCATACACGGTACACCCGGATACAGGGTACACCCGGATACACGGGACACCCGTATACACGGGACACCCGGATGCACTCGCATACACGGGACACCCGGATACACCCGGATACACGGATACACGGGACACATGCATACACGGGACACCCGGATACACTCGCATACACGGTACACCCGGATACACTCGCATACACGGGACACCCGGATACACGGGACACCCGGATACACGGAACACCCGGATACACTCGCATACACGGGACACCAGGATACACGGGACACCCGGATACACGGGACACTGGCATACACAGGACACCCGGATACACGGGACACCCGCATACACGGGACACCCGGATACACTCGCATACACGGTACACCCGGATACACTCGCATACACGGTACACCCGGATACACTCGCATACACGGTACACCCGGATACACGGGACACCCGGATTCACTCGCATACACGGTACACCCGGATACACGGGACACCCGGATACACTCGCATACACGGGACACCCGGATACACTCACATACACGGGACACCAGGATACACTCGCATACATGGTACACCCGGATACACTCGCATACACGGGACACCCGGATACACTCGCATACACGGGACACCCGGATACACTCGCATACACGGTACACCCGGATACACGGGACACCCGGATACACTCGCATACACGGGACACTCGCATGCACGGGACACCCGGATACACTCGCATACACGGGACACCCGAATACACGGGACACCCGGATACACTCGCATACACGGGACACCCGGATACACTCGCATACACGGGACACCCGGATACACTTGCATACACGGGACACCCGGATACACTCGCATATACGGGACACCCGGATACACTCGCATACACGGGACACCCGAATACACTCGCATACACGGGACACCCGGATACACTCGCATACACGGTACACCCGGATACACTCGCATACACGGGACACCCGGATACACTCGCATACACGGGACACCAGGATACACGGGACACCCGGATACACGGAACACTGGCATACACGGGACACCCGGATACATGGGACACCCGCATACACGGGACACCCGGATACACTCGCATAAACGGTACACCCGGATACACTCGCATACACGGGACACCCGGATACACTCGCATACACGGGACACCAGGATACACGGGACACCCGGATACACGGGACACTGGCATACACGGGACACCCGGATACACGGGACACCCGCATACACTCACATACACGGGGCACCCGGATACATTAGCATACACGGGACACCCGGATACACGGGACACTGGCATACACTCGCATACACGGGACACCTGGATACACGGGGCACACTCATACACGGGACACACGCATACACGGGACACTGGCAAACATGGGACACTCGCAAACACAGGACATTCGCATACATGGGACATTCGCAAACACAGGACACTCGCATACACAGGACACTCGCATACACGTGACCTTCGCATACATGGGAGACTCGCAACACAGGGCACTCGCATACATGGGACACTCGTAAACACAGGACACTCGCATACATGGGACACCCGGATACAAGGGACATTCGCATACACGGGACACTCGCATACACGGGACACTCGCATGCACAGGACACTCACATACACGGCACATTCGCATACACGGGACATTCGCATACACGGGACACTCGCATACACGGGACAATCGCATAAACAGGACCCTCGCATACACGGGGTTCTCGCATACATGGGACACTCGCAAACACAGGACACTTGCATACACAGGACAATCGCATAAACGGACAAATCGTATAAACAGGACCCTCGCCTACACGAGACAATCGCATACATGGGATACTTGCATACACAAGACATTCGCATACACGCGACACTCGCAAACACTGGACACTCCCAAACACGGGACAAACCCAAACACGGGACACTCGCATACATGGGACACTCTCAAACACGGGACACTCGCAAATATGGGACTCTCGCAAACACGGGATACACGAGACATTCACATACATGTCGCAAACATAGGATACTCGCAAAAGCTGATGCTCGCAAACACGAGACATTCGTATACACGGGACACTGAGATACACGAAACACGCGCATACACTGGTAACACGCATACACGGGACACTAGCATGCATGGGACATCCGGATACATGGGACACTCGCAGACACACGACACACGCATACACGGGACACCCGGATACACTCGCATACACGGGAAACCCGGATACACGGGATACACGGGACACTCGCATGCATGGGACATCCGGATACACGGGACACCCGCATACACAGGGCACTCGCAAATACGGGACACCCGCATACACGGGACACTCGCAAACACATGCCACTCGTATACACGGGACACTCGCATACACGGGACACTCGCATACACGTGACTCTCACATACAGGGGACAATCTCATACAAGGGACACTCGCATGCATGGGACATCCGGATACACGGGACACCCGCATACACGGGACACTCGCATACAGTGGACACCCGGATACACTCGCATACACGGGACACCCGCATACACTCGTATACAAGGGACACCCGGATACACGGGACACCCGGATACACTAGCATACACTGGACACCCGGATACACTCGCATACACGGGACACCCGGATACACTTGCATACACGGTACACCCGGATACACTCGCATACACAGGACACCCGGATACACTCGCACACACGGAAACCCAGATACACTCGCATACACTGGACACCCGGATACACTCGCATACACGGGACACCAGGATACACTCGCATACACGGGACACCCGGATACACTCGCACACACGGGAAACCCGGATACACTCGCATACACGGGACACCCGGATACACGGGACACCCGGATACACTCGCATACACGGGACACCCGGATACACTCGCACACACGGGAAACCCGGATACACTCGCATACACGGGACACCCATATACATGGGACACCCGGATTCACTCGCATACACGGGACTCGCATACACGGGACACCCGGATACACTCGCATACACGGAACACCCGGATACACTCGCATACACGGGAAACCCAGATACACTCGCATACACTGGACACCCAGATACACTCGCATACACGGGACACCAGGATACACTCGCACACACGGGAAACCCAGCTACACTCGCATACACTGGACACCCGGATACACTCGCATACACGTGACACCCGGATACACTCGCATACACGGGACACCATGATACAGTCGCATACACGGTACACCCGGATACACTCGTATACACGGTACACCCGCATACACGGGACACCCGGATACACTCGCATACACGGTACACCCGGATACAGGGTATACCCGGATACACGGGACACCCGTATACACGGGACACCCGGATGCACTCGCATACACGGGACACCCGGATACACCCGGATACACGGATACACGGGACACATGCATACACGGGACACCCGGATACACTCGCATACACGGTACACCCGGATACACTCGCATACACGGGACACCCGGATACACGGGACACCCGGATACACGGAACACCCGGATACACTCGCATACACGGGACACCAGGATACACGGGACACCCGGATACACGGGACACTGGCATACACAGGACACCCGGATACACGGGACACCCGCATACACGGGACACCCGGATACACTCGCATAAACGGGACACCCGGATACACGGGACACTTGCATACACGGGACACCAGGATACACGGGACACCCGGGACATACGCATACACGGGACACACGCATACCCGGGACACTGGCAAACATGGGACACTCGAAAACACAGGACACTCGCATACACGAGGACACTCACATACACGAGACACTGTCATGCACAGGGCACTCGCATACAAGGGACACTCGCATACACGGGACACCCGGATACACTCGCATACACGGGACACCCGGACACACTCGCATACACGGTACACTCGGATACACGGGACACCGGATACACTCGCATACACGGGACAATCGCATACACGGGACACTCGCATACACGGGACACTCGCATACACGGGACACTCGCATACACGGGACACTCGCATACACAGGACACTCGCATAAACGGACACTCGCATACACGGGACACTCGCATACACGGGACACTCGCATACACGGGACACTCGCATACACGGGACACTCGCATACACGGGACACTCGCATACACGTGACACTCGCATACACAGGACACTCGCATACACAGGACAATCGCATAAACGGACAATCGCATACACGGGACAATCGCATACACGGGACATCGCATACATGGGACATTCGCATACACAGGACACTCGCATACACGGGACACTCGCATACACTCGCATACACGGGACACTCGCATACACGGGACACTCGCATACACGGGATACTCGCATACACGGGACACTCGCATACACAGGACACTCGCATACATGGGACACTCGCATACACGGGACACTCGCATACACAGCACACTCGCATACACGGGACACTCGCACACACAGGACACTCGCATACACAGGACACTCACATACAAGGGATATTCGCATACACGGGACACCCGGATACACGGGACACTCGCATACACGGGACACCCGGATAGACGGGACACTCGCATACACGGGACACTCGGATACACGGGACACTTGCATACACAGGGCACTCGGATACACGGGACACACGCATACACGGGACACTCGGATACACGGGACACTCGGATACACGGGACACTCGGATACACGGGACACTCGCATACACGGGACACCCGCATACACGGGACACTCGGATACACGGGACACACGCATACACGGGACACTCGCATACACGGGACACGTGCATACACGGGGCACTCGCATTCACGTGACACTCGTATACACGTGGCACTCGCATACACGGGACACTCGCATACATGGAACACTCGCATACACAGGACACTCACATACACGGGACACTCGCATACACGGGACAATCGCATACACGGGACATTCGCATACACGGGACAATCGCATACACGGGACACTCGCATACACGGGACACTCGCATATAAGGGACAATCGCATACACGTGACACTCGCATATATGGTACACTCGCAAACACAGGACACTCATACACGGGGCTCTCGCATACATGGGACACTCGCAAACACGGGACAATCGCAAACACAGGACACTCATACACGGGGCTCTCGCATACATGGGACACTCGCAAACACGGGACACTCGCAAACACAGGACACGCATACACGGGGCTCTCGCATACATGGGACAATCGCATGCTCGGGCCAATCGGATACACGGGATACACGGGACAAACGCAAACACAGGACAATCGCATACACGGGACACTCGCATAATCGGGATACACGGCACAATCGCATACACGGGACACTCGCATACTCGGGATACACGGCACAATCGCATACACGGGACAGTCCATTCGCATACACGGGAATCTCCAATCGCATACACGGGGCACTCTCTCCAATCGCATACACGGGACAATCGCAAATACGGGATGCATGGCACAATCGCATATACGGGACACTCGCATACTCGGGACACTCCAATCGCATTCACGGGACACTCCAATCTAAAATACGGGACACTCGCATACTCGGGACACTCCAATCGCATTCATGGGACACTCCAATCGCATACATGGGCATACTCGGGACAATTCAATCGCATATACGGGACACTCGCATACTCGGGACACTCCAATCGCATACATGGGACAATCGCAAACACGGGCCAATCACATACTTGGGGACAATCGCATACTTGGGACAATCGCATACTCGGGGCACTCGCATACTCGGGACAATCGAATACTTGGGACAATCGCATACTCGGGGCACTCCAAGCGCATAAACGGGACACTCCAATCGCAAACACGGTGACATCGCATTTACGGGACACTCCACTCGCAAACACGGGACAATCGCATACTCGGGGCACTCCAATCGCAAACACGGTGCAATCGCATTCATGGGACACTCCGCTCGCAAACACGGGACAATCGCAAACACGGGGCAATCGCATTTATGGGACACCTCACTCGCAAACACGGGGCAATCGCATACACGGGACACTCCAATCGCATACACGGGACACTCGCATACTCGGGACACTCCAATCGCATACACGGGACAATCGCAAACACGGGATTCACGGCACAATCGCATATACGGGACACTCGCATACTCGGGACACTCCAATCGCATTCACGGGACACTCCAATCGCATTCACGGGACACTCCAATCGCAAACACGGTGAAATCGCATTTACGGGACACTCCACTCACAAACACGGGACAATCGCATACTCGGGGCACTCCAATCACAAACACGGTGCAATCGCATTCACGGGACACTCAGCTCGCAAACACGGGATACACTGCACAATCGCATATACGGGACATTCCAATCGCATTCACGGGACACACCAATCGCATACACGGGACACTCCAATCGCATACACGGGACAATCGCAAACACGGGATACACTGCACAATCGCATATACGGGACACTCGCATACTCGGGAAACTCTAATAGCATACACGGGACAATCGCAATCACGGGGCAACCGCATACACGGGACACCCCAATCGCAATCACGGGGCAATCACATTCAAGGGACATTCCAATCGCAAACACGGGACAACCGCATATACGGGACACCCCAATCACAACCACGGGGCAATCGCATTTATGGGACACTCCAATCGCAAACACGGGTCAACCGCATACACGGGACACCCCAATCACAATCACGGGGCAATCGCATTCATGGGACACTCCAATCGCAAACACGGGGCAATCGCATTCACGGGACACTCCAATCACAAACACGGGACAATCGCATACTCGGGGCAATCGCATACTCAGGACTATCGCATTACTTGGGACAATCGCATACTCGGGGCACTCGCAAGCACGGGACACTCGCATACACGGGACACTCCAATCACATACACGGGACACTCCAATCGCATTCACGCGACACTCCAATCGCATTCACGGGACAATCCAATCGCAAACACGGTGAAATCGCATTTACGGGACACTCCAATCGCAAACACGTGACACTCGCATACTCGGGACACTCCAATCGCAAACACGGGACAATCGCAAACACGGGGCAATCGCATTCATGGGACACCTCAATCGCAAACACGGGGCAATCGCATACACGGGACACTCCAATCGCAAACACGGGACACTCCAATCGCATACACGGGACACTCCAATCGCATACACGGGACAATCGCATACACGGGACATTCCAATCGCAAACACGGGACACTACAATTGCATACACGGGACACACGGGACACACGGCACAATCGCATATACGGGACACTCGCATACACGGGACCATCGCAAACACGGGATACACGGCACAATCGCATATACGGGACACTCGCATACTCGGGTCACTCCAATCGCATACACGGGACACTCCAATCGCATACACGGGACACTCCACTCGAATTCACGGGACAATCGCAAACACGGGACACTCCAATCGCAATCACGGTGAAATCGCATTTACGGGACACTCCAATCGCAAACACGGGACAATCGCATACTCGGGGCACTCCAATCGTAAACACGATGCAATCGCATTCACGAGACACTCCACTCGCAAACACGGGACAATCGCATATATACGAGACACCCCAATCGCAAACACGGGACAATCACATTCACGGGACACTCCATGCGCAAACACGGGACAATCGCATACTCGGGGCACTCTTATACTCGGGGCACTCGCATACACGGGAGACTCACAAACAGTCATTCTGGACAGGATCATGACTTTCTTCCTACAAAAGCTGCATGTAAACACCATATATTTCATTCTTCTTGTAGTTGGACAAATGTCTTCATCGGGTGCAAGAAACAAGTGTTACTCCGATATGTTGTGTAAAGCACTCGACAAAATCGGGGTAAACCAGTGGATGCGGCTGAAATATTACGAAGCCATTGTAGCACATCGCATTATGTATGAATTAATATGGTTTAATGAATATGGGGTTAGGCGACCCCCTACGGGCACACCACACGCGTTTGGGAGCTACGCCGAAGGCACAACAACAAATGGTATGGGGTCAGACATAGATGAAATACTGATTTTACCGAATAATGTTGTTGAACAAGGATTTGAGGCCGATGGGAATACAGTTGTTGTTGCAACAGACATGTTCACTCCTCCAGGATTTGTGAAATTGAAATTAGATGTGAAAGGTACTATTATTCCCTTCAAGCTCCAACAAATCAGTGACAGCTACTGCTTCATTTCAAATACATATGCAGAGGTATATACGCAAAAATGTGCCACACAATCGCATACTAGACAAGGACCAGTAGAACTTGACACGCATGGACCAGCTTTAAGGACCGTCTATTCAAGGTATGATATACCCAAAGATGACGTCACTGCATTTTGCAGTAAGTCCTGGCTACCCGTCAATCTTGAATATTTCAATCGTCCAAGGCATCATGGCTGGCCTAGTCAAGAAACATTGGACATTATGAAAGGTCAAGGCTGTTTGTTCGTTCCTACTGGACACCTTTCGTGCAAGGAAGAACATCGCATGCTGCAGTGGCGGATTTCCTTCTCATTCCAAGAGCGGCATCTGATGCTGAATCTAAACACAACCCAGTACAAATGCTACATGCTGCTAAAACTTGTAAAGAAATATCACATTTCTCCAATTATGGACTTGACGTCTTACCACTGCAAAACCTCATTACTTTACACAATTGAAAACACAGATGTAGAAACATGGAAGGAAGATAACATTTTGAAATGTTTTGTTTTGTGTTTGAAGAGGATAAAGAAATGGTCAGGAACACGAATGTGTCCGAGCTATTTCATCCCGGAATTGAATCTATTTTCTGGGAAGATAGAAGAACAAGAACTAGGCAAACTTACACACATGTTGGCAAACATCATACGAAGTCCACAACAGTATCTGCAGCAAATATCCACTGATAATTTCGGAAAGTTAGTTGAACTATATACGAATGGATCCACAGATGACGAACACATTGAAGAGAAGGTTGACACAAATGTAGGAGATATGCTACACGCACTTCTTCTATATACTGCTCGCTGTATATTACACATCCGGTGTACTATTCTAAAACGTATATCATACGAATGCAACTCTCTCGACATGGTTATCGAAAGACATTATGGATGGTTGAACACTATCAACCATCTTCAAAACGAACCCAACATGGAAATGTATCAACATGATCACGTTCTCTGGGTATTACCGCATGTCGGTCGATTCTTGCATTCAAGTCTGGCAAGCCACTTGGCTCTCAAAGTCGTCAGGAGCCCCAACACACAGACAAAAACCTGGCATATATTGTCAGTGGCCTACCATTTCTGGATGGGATTACAGTCGGATGCTATTTCTGGAAAAATGAAACTCGCTACATTTCTGTTCTACACAGGATATCTCAGTGCAGATGAACTGAAATCCAACTACTGTTCTACACTGGAAACACATTCGATATGTACCTGCTCAAAAGGACGTATAAATATGTTAGAAGAAATCGATGGAAATGCATATACCACTTTCCATAATTTGTTTAAATCTTCCCCATTAGAAACATTGAAAATGAGTACATCTACGTATATTGAGAAATATGTATCTGCATGTACTATTGTCTTGCCAACAGAGTCGGAACTTACGTTTTACCCGCTACAGTTTGAAATGCATAGCAGCTTTGGCTGTAAACCAACTTTATATGACATGATTGAGCAAATTAATTTTAAATGTTTCGATGAAATGAACAATAATTGTGCACTACTCGATTCAAAGGTGCATTATGCTTTACTCTTGATATATCTCTCTGGCAAAACTGATTCAGCTAAGCATAAAAGGATGCTATTCAAGTACTGCACAGACGATGAATTGGTGCACGGAGAAACTACTTGGAATGTTTTGGGGTGGTTCATCAGCACTGAGGAAATCAACCAGAAGTCTTTGATGTGCTACAAGCGTTCTTGGGATTACAATATGAGAATACATAATGCCTTTCCCCCGGCAATGCGATCGATGGACAATAATGCTGCGAAATGGCACATGGCTTTACTGTTGTATCGAGCCTGGTTGAACACCAACAAAGCTAATGAAACAGTGGATGGATGACATATATGGGTTTTACCACCTATTTTTCTCTAGAAGCAATGACGTGCACAATGCTATGTATAAATGAGAGAAATTGGAAAGTTGCACATTCAAATGAAGCATGCCTAAACCAGGTAGTTGATCAATTCGTCAACGACAAATGTTTATGTAAGCTCATTCAAATAAATTAATAATTTAAGCAATATAGGTTAACAGTAGTGCCAAGAAAAAGTCGGAACAAATTTTGACATAATCTACATATTTCCACAGAAAATTAAAATCCAAATACGCCACAAATGCAAGGGGGTATTAGCATGCATGCATGATATAGCATCTAGATCAGCAATCACATATCTCACGGCGCGATCATATTTTTGAAATCAGTGTGACATCTCATCTCTGTGCATAGCAATGTTATATTAAAGTTAATATCATTTTGAAATTTGAACGTCTAAAAGGTACATTGAAATGCGTAAGAATACACCACCAAATTACTAGTATTCAAAAATGTCCTAACGGATCATACACCCCCAGACCCATCTAGCACCACTGTACTCAATGCTCAGTACTCAACACAATTTATTAGTCGGGCCTGCAAATTCATAAAGGCTAGCTACGCTCCTGCCATACCTGTATACATAAAGTGGATATTATCAACATATCCAATTTACATGTCTAGGTCATCGGAAAGGGTTTGACATTAATGGAACATACATACATACAAGTTTTCATCTTTATTTTTATGCACACATGATAACAATAACAAAAGGCGTTCGGTTGAATTCACACGACTATTATATTCAAACTTACAAAGCATGGCGACAGACGGATCTGTAGTACAGTGGTAATACGCTGGACTGGTAATCCAGGGGTCGCAGGTTCGATCCCCCGTCTGACCCTAATAAAATTAACAGTCTTTCAGATGGGACGTTAAACCGAGTTCTCGTGTCGGTGCTTTACACCGTGCACGTAAAAGAACCAGAGGAGACTCTGGAATAGGTCTCTGTCTGTATCATTGCACTCTCGTCAAAAATCTAAAGTTACTAATCTCTTCAGGAGGCGTCGCTCAAATGGCAACGGTAGCGACGATAAATAAACGTAAAACACACAAAGCATGGCGACGCAGTATGAGGGGTGACAATGAAGTAGATCAACTGCTCACAGAAGCGAAACTGATATTATGTATTCATTATACCCTGTGGTGGTCCTATCACAGGCTTCTGTTACAGGCAAGTTACACATGGTCATTGTAGCTGACATCATGTTCAATGAAACATGCGCAAATAAAATATCCAAAGCACAGCTTAGCAAAATCGCCTCTACGCAAGTTCCGGTTCCACATAGAAGGGCATCTCGACGCCATTATCAATTTCTACTTAGACGCTCCTCTCAACGCCGTTATCCATTTGTACAAAGAAGTGCCTCTCAACACCATTACGAGGCACCTGTCAACGCAATTATCCATTTCCACACAGAAGCACTAAACGCCAATTCAGTATTCATTTCCCACCAAGAAAAGAAGTGCATCTCAGCGCTATGTAGAAGTGTCATATCCAATTCCATAATTTTATAGAAGTACCTCTCTACGTCATATCCAATCCCATATAGAAGTGCCTCTCTACGTCATATCCAATCCTACATAGAGGTACCTCTCGACGTCATATCCAATTCCATAATTTTATAGAAGTACCTCTCTACGTCATATCCAATCCCATATAGAAGTGCCTCTCTACGTCATATCCAATCCTACATAGAAGTGCCTCTCTACGTCATATCCAATCCCACATAGAAGTACCTATCTACGTCATATCCAATCCTACATAGAAGTACCTCTCTACGTCATATCCAATCCTACATAGAAGTACCTCTCTACGTCATATCCAATCCTACATAGAGGTACCTCTCTACGTCATGTCCAATCCCATATAGAAGTACCTCTCTACATCATATCCAATCCCAGATAGAAGTACCTATCTACGTCATATCCAATCCCATATAGAAGTGCCTCTCTACGTCATATCCAATCCTATATAGAAGTACCTCTCTACGTCATATCCAATCATACATACACACATAACATGTACAACCATTAAATACAAACATAACATGCATAACCATTAAATACAAACATAAACTGCACAGCCATTAAATACAAACATAACATGCCCAACCATTAAATATAAACATTACATGCATAACCATTAAATACAAACATAACATGCACAGCCATTAAATACAAACATTACATGCACAACCATTAAATACAAAGATTTAATGCATAACCATTAAATACAAACATAACATGCCCAACCATTAAATACAAACATTACATGCACAACCATTAAATACAAACATTACATGCATAACCATTAAATACAAACATAACATGCCCAACCATTAAATACAAACATAACATGTATAACCATTAAATACAAACATTACATGCATAACCATTAAATACAAACATAACATGCGCAACCATTAAATACAAACATAACATGCCCAGCCATTAAATACAAACATTACATGCATAACCATTAAATACAAACATAACATGCGCAACCATTAAATACAAACATAACATGCCCAGCCATTAAATACGTTCATGCTAAGCTGGTATGCGGTAGAAGAAATGGTAAGCACACAACTTCCTATACAGCTTAGTACAACACTCACACATTATGTAATCAGGGTTAAATAGAAAATGTCCCCCGCTCAGGTCTGGCAAATATTGCATGGGATAGTCACGTGAGGTATAACAAAGCCCGTTGTTACTGTAGGCTTTCCATTGTTAATGCAGGCTTTCCATTGTTAATGCAGGCTTTCCATTGTTAATGCAGGATTTCCATTGTTAATGCAGGCTTTCCATTGTTAATGCAGGCTTTCCATTGTTAATGCAGGCTTTCCATTGTTAATACAGGCTTTCCATTGTTATTGCAGGCTTTCCATTGTTAATGCAGGCTTTCCATTGTTAATGCAGGCTTTCCATTGTTAATCAGGCTTTCCATTGTTTATGCAGGCTTTCCAATTGTTATGCAGGTTTCCAATGTTAATGCAGGTTTTCCATTGTTAATGCAGGCTTTCCATTGTTAATGCAGGCTTTCCATTGTTAATGCAGGCTTTCCATTGTTAATGCAGTCTTTCCATTGTTAATGCAGGCTTTCCATTGTTAATGTAGGCTTTCCATTGTTAATCAGGCTTTCCATTGTTAATGCAGGCTTTCCATTGTTAATGCAGGCTTTCCATTGGATGCAAGTTAAATACTTATATAAATCAATATTTTCATTGAAGTGTATGGTGATGGCAGATAAGAAATGTAGCGCAACATACTGCTTGATATTTGTATAATTTCACCTTGCCAACCTTCAATTTAAGTAAGCGCTTTGCTATTTTAAGACTGACAACATAGTGTTCAAAGCAGTCCATACCTAAGATGCCTTTAGTCTCCTCAATATCAGCAACTATAAACTCAAAACTCAATGTTAAATGCTATATACTTCTATTGTTAGTTTACATTTACCAAATATTTCCAAGTGTACACCATTTGCAGTAAACACGGGTATATTCACAGGCTCCAATGTAGGTTTATTCTCAAGTCTATTAAAGCAACTCTTTGATAGGATTGATACAGGGCTTCCAGAATCTACGAGCATTCCCCCTTTTACATGACCCATACATGTGTTAACATAATAGCATGAAGCCGTACTGTAATCTACGAGCATTCCCCCTTTTACATGACCCATACAGGTGTTAACATAAAAGCCTTACTACCGTCTATGTCGGAAGCATGCTCATTTTCACATTTATTTTCATAATATTATATATTACTTACTATATGACCATAGGCCAAAAATAAAATTCGTGTCTGGTGCCTGTCTGCTATTATTTTCGCGCCTAAATTATCAGTTCTCTGTTTGCTCGGGAATAAATTATATTTTGACAGCCGAGTGCAGCTGGTCAGTTATGTAAGATAATCGCCGCCACTCTTGATGACATATACACACGTAATAATATTGTATAACATCACAGATGTTTAGCGCCGTAATGTCTGTTGTAAATGCTAATTCTGCTATTTAAGGAATGAAAAATTATGAAGATATTAGTGCATTCTTATCCAGCCATGGAGGCGTTAAGGAGATGATGTTACTCACTATTAGAATATAAACAGTTTCTATGATATATGTAGCTAGACAAATTAATAAAGTATTAACTCTTAAATATTAAAGTCGTATTAAATACGTGAATGGAAGATAATTAGGCCTTTTAAGAAACGATTGTTTTGGCTAATATATCTATTGGAATAGTTTGATAAAGTGAAGGAAATTAGTATAGTAGTAGAACTGTTATGAACACATTGAAATAGTGAGGCGAATAATAAGATACGAGATATAATAGATGGAATACACTGAAGTCTAAATTATACGAGAACTCATGAATAAATGATACATGTTATAGATTTGAAATAAAGCGAGATTGTTGTGGATGATATTATACAAAGGAAAATGAAGACTGTGTTGAGTTATAGTATATGAAGGCCCGTAGAGAAACCCCCTAGACAACTCCAGCTAGTCTACGATAGGATAGACCCTGGTTAGAGCATTGATATCGGAAAATAGACATAGGAAGAAATAGAGGGTCGTAACACCGTATCAGAAGTAGTGTAAAAAGTTAAATGCGCAAATATAGGTCGTCGACTTATGTCGGCATGCTATATGATCCTATAATACTTAAGATTTCTCAATACGTAGTTATCCCACGATCGGTATACCCGCGTTGCGCACGTATCTTCCGGGTATATCATTATATGCATCACATGGTGTATGTAAACGGCGGGTATTTCCATTTTATTTAAGTAGAGTGTGATTAATTCAAAATACATTCAGCGGAAGAAAATATGTTGAATCGAGGTTCACATTTTATGAATACTGAATGTGAACTATGACTCTAGTTGGGAAATATCAACTTATATTAATCACTCTCACTAGGCGCGGATGAAAGCGTAAAATGTGGTCATTCGTGTGGGAAGAAACCGGAGTACCCCGGAGAAAACACACCTGTCCAATCTGGCAACCACTGTATAATCTCGCATACTTTCCGGTTCGAGGATCGGATCCGAGGATCGAACCCGGGTTGCATTCATGAGAAGAGAGCGCGCTAAAGCTAACCACTGCGCTAATCGGACAGCCACAATTTATTATGACACACAATGTATACTATTAATCACACATGTACAAAAACAAGACCAATGTCATCATAAAATAGTGCGAACTAATGATAAGTCACGTTGCATAACATTATGTAATCTCAACATATCAAAATTACGCTATGATAGTTTATACAAATTTCGTTTAGTTCCACTGAGAAACAAGTTCTTACAACAATTGTGTAATCCCCCTCGAGACCTCAATCCTGGTGGAATCTGGTACCATGAGGGAGATAGAAGAGACATGGTGGCGATAACTGTGACAGTCTTGCTAAGGACACCACCACCGTGGGTTCGAACTCCCAACTCCGTATCCAGTATAACACGGAGGCTCCCCACACAGCACTACATAAAATAAATATGATAAACCTCACAGCCGGTGCCAAATAAGAACATCGTGAGTGTGACACTTCTTTATACCTAAGCTACCGAAAACGTTGCAAATTTATAATGTGTACATTGTCATTGGAGAGGAGTTATAGGACGGATCTGTAGTCCAGTGGTAGCACGCTGGACTGGTAATCAGGGATCGCAGGTTCGATCCCCCGTCTGACCATAATAACATTAACAGTCTTTCAGATGGGACGTTAAACCGAGGTCTCGTGTCGGTGCTTTACATCGTGCACGTAAAAGAACCAGAGGAGATTCTGGAATGAGTCTATGTCTGTATCATTGCACTATCCTCCAAAACTCTAAAATGACTAATCTCCTCAGGAGGCGTCGCTTATATAACCGGTTGCCACCATAAATAAACGTAAAACCACCACGAAGTTTTATTCCAATCCAATGTTCTCCTAATTTGTGTAATTTGTAACATGTTTGTGTTATATATGTCAATGTATTGTAATACATACTATTGACACTAAATACTGAAAATAAAGACTAAATTACCCATCACCACGCTTATTCTTGAAAATAGAAACTTGAGCCTGAACCAATTTGTTGGTTACTAATTAATTAAGCTCTAGAACGAATGATTATTTTAACTAACACGTTCTTTAAGTCGGGGTTGTCTTTAAAACAATGGTTACTGCGGATATTGTCACGAACCTCTCTTTCTTCTTATGTCTATTTTCCGATATCAGTGTCCTAACCAGGGTCTATCCTATCGTAGACTCTCTGGAGTTGTCTAGGGGGTTTCTCTACGGTCCTTCAACACTGCTCTAACCAGGGTCTATCCTATCGTAGACTCACTGGAGTTGTCTAGGGGGTTTCTCTACGGTCTTTCATATATTATAACTCAACACAGTCTTTCATTTTCCTTTGTGTAATATCATCTATAACAATCTCATTTTATTTCAAACCTATAACATGTATCATATATTCGTGATATCTCGTATCTTATTATTCGCCTCACTATTTCAATGTGTTATAACAATTCTACAAATATACTAATTTCCTTCACTTTATCAAACTATTCCCATAGATATATTAGCCAAAACAATTGTCTCTTAAAAGGCCTAATTATCTTCCGTTCACGTATTTAATACGACTTTAATATTTAAGAGTTAATACTTCTTTAAATATTAATTTTTCTAACTATGCTAGAAACAGGTTATATTTTAATAGTGAGTAACATCATTTCCTTTCTTACCCATTTCTTCATAATTTTTCATTTGTTAAATAGCAGAATTAACATCCATAACAGACATTACGGCGCCAAACATCTGTGATGTTATACAATATTATTACATGTTTATATGTCATCAAGAACGGCGGCGATTATCTTACATAAGCGACCATCTGCCTTCGACTGTCAACATATATTTTGTTCCCGCGCAAACAGAGAACTGATAATTTAGGCGGGAAAATAATAGCAGACGATTATACATAATACATAATAATCATAATATTACTTAGTTAACAATGGGTCATATATATAAATAAATGTATTTATATAATACATTTCTATTTATATATGACAATAATTTATTCGTGCAAATATATTGTTTGTTCTTTCTATCTTTTGCACAATCCTCCCTACCAAAGTTGAAGTTTGAAATCGCCCGCCACCGGCCGATTTACAAATCTTCACTCCATCGGATATATAGGAGAAAACAATATAACATCAATACATCATATATTACAAAAATAGCATTTCTCTCGCTAGGTACCAACAGTCTAATCATAGAGGCAGTGTTTGTATACTAAACTACTGAATTCATATCGGTACACATCACAATCATTGAACTCTACTAAGGAAACCTGCCAGTATATTTTGAGTCCCATTAATATGTTTAATGGTCAAATTAAATTCTCAGAAACACTGTGCCCATCGTAAGAGGCGTTGATTGGTCGTTTTCGATTTACTTAACCAGACCAGTGGATTATGATCAGAATTGATGAATATTCTGCTTGTGCCTATGTATATACGAACATGTTGGATGCCTGCTGCTACGATCGCCAACAATTCCTTTTCGATAGTAGAGTAGTTTTTCTCACGTGGAATTAGTTTTCGTGAGTAAAATGCTACTGGGTGTGAGATTTGGTCAACGCTCTGAGTCAATACCGCTGAAATTCCCAAATCGGAGGCATCAGTATAGAGTTCGAAATCCTGGTGCCTTCAGTATGGGTTTACTGGTTAACGCCTTCTTTAATGATTCGAACGCAAATTGATGTTTATCGTTCCACTGAGTAAGAATATTCCCTGATCTCTTGCCCTTTAAAAGGTCTGTCAGAGGAGCGGCTATCTCAGCGAACTGGGGAATGAATTTCCTGTAAAATCCCACTGATCCCAGATATCCTCGTAGTTGTTTCTTGGTATGCAGGGGAGAGATATTATCAATACATTCGACCTTACTGGATATTGGTTTGATTTTCCCCGAACCTAGTTCGTGTCCCAAGTAACTGACTGTTCCTGACCCAATTATACATTTCTTTGGGTTCAAAGTAACACCACTTTTCTCTAGTTTATGAAATGTCCAATCCAAGTGATTTAGATGTTGTGACCATAAATTGGATCGAATTGCAATATCATCCAGATATGCGTCGGCAAATCTATCACGGATGGGTTCTCCCGGGGATTGAGCGATGATCTAATTTATAGCCCTTTGGAATGTAACACCACCATTTTTGTTATCCAAATGGGAGAGTTAATGGTTCAAATAAGCCCCAGGGGGTTATGAATGCTGCAATTTCACTGGCCCGAGGGGTAAGCGGAATCTGTCAGTAACCCCGATTCAAATCGATAAAGCATATCAGGCTCGAACCTGCGACTTGATCAATTATATCGTCTAATCTAGGGATGGGGAAGGCTTCTCCTCGTGTCAGGTCATTAATTATGCGATAATCAATACACGGTCGCCATTCCGAGTCCGCCTTTCGTACCAATATTATGGGGGAGGCCCACTGGCTTCTGCTCGGGCGGATAATTCCTAACTCCAACATTTTATCTAGCTCGGTTTTTAAGATTTGTTTCTTTTCTGGAGACATGCGGTAGTATGGCTGGATTACGGGTGCAGCACCTTGCACATCAATATCATGGGTAATACCTTGGAAACATCCCAGTTTTCCAGAGGACAGACGGGGGTAACGGTCTAATATTTGAGTAATCTCATTCCTGTGGCCTGGGGATAAATTACTGATATCCGGCCAAGCTTTCCTAGGCACAGATTCAAGAGGACTGCAAGGGTCGAATTCTTTCTCTATGTCAGTAGGGGCTTGGTAATCTAATAGGGTAGGGTATGGGGATTCATACGCCGGACTACTTTCAGCGATGGCGGCACAATCCTCCCTACCTGTCCAGGTCTTCAACTGATTTACATGCATAACCTGGTATTTGACTCTTTTGTCAGGCATGTATATAATATGGTATATTATATAGGTATGCGACGCTACCTTTTCGTGCACTAAATACGGTCCCTGGAGGGCATTCTTCAGTTTCATACCTTTTAACGGTAATCGGACTAATACGAATTCCCCACGCTGGAATTCACTCATTTTCGCTTTTTTATTTGTCATATTTCGTTTTTCGACCGTCGGCGGCCTGTTGTGCATTCTCGCTAGCTTCACGTAACGCTTCAGCTAATCTATGACACAATTCTTGTACATAGTTTTCGATAGGGATCCCCTCGGCCCGCTCATTTTTAGCCCACCGGTCATAAGTGGAATCTAGATTATCTCTAGGTTCGCGCCCATACAGAAGATAGAAGGGGGAGTATCCAGTACTAGAGTGTTCTGCACTTCTGTATGCCTATAATAGCCAGGGTAGCATCTCATCCCAAGGCTCTACTGTGGTTTTTCCCAGAATCCTCAGCATGGTTTTCAACGTGCCATTATATTTCTCAATAGCTCCGTTGGTTTGGGGCCTATGACTGCTACTAGTTAAGTGGCGTATATCGTTCTCGGCTAGGAAGCGTGTAAATGAGTCCGCTATAAAAGGACTTCCTCTGTCAGTCAACAGAGTTTCGGGTTTTCCATGTCGAGATATAGTCTCGATTAGGGCCTTCTGAGCGTTATCAGCGGTCGCAGCGGCGAATGGGAAAGATTCATAATATTTAGTGGCATGGTCAATACAATTCAAGATATACTGCTTCCCATTAATAGTTTTTTTATGGGTCCCACAAAATCAGCTGATATGAATCTGAATGGTTGGGATATAATGGGCAGAGGTTTCAATGGGGCTACAGTGGACTTCTGTCCCTTACCAGCTCTCTGGCACGGCCCACAGCTATGGCAGAATCGTTTCACATCCGCTCGGAATCCTGGCCAAAAGAAGCGACGTTTAATGCGCTTCAGGGTTTTACTAGGTCCCAGGTATCCCGTACTTAAACTATCATGTGCGAGTCCCGTTATATGATTCCTAAATCCTCGTGGAACTATCACCTGATCATATATGTTCCAGGGTCGAACCTTGGACGGGTCCTGAGGTTGTTCTCTCCTCATAAGTAAGCGGGATTCGGGCTGGATGTAATATCCTTGTCTCATGGGTTTTTCTTCATGCGCATTTCCCATAGTGGCAATAATGTCGGGTCATTTTTCTGTTCTTGCAATAATTTATCAGGGCTCAAGTCATCAATAGATGGACTATCTTGGGGGGTCTCCTTACTGGCTTTCTCAGAGGGGGAATTGATTTCAATAGTATTCCGGAAAGGTAATACATATTCCTCAGTATCGGGCGTGTTTTCTAAGTCTGGTATAGGTGCGACGGTTTCATCAAAGGGGGTAGTTTTCTTATTGGAGCGTGTCACAACACCACATGTAATTAAATCAGTGACATGGACGGTTTCACAGTAGTTGCCTATTATCAGATCAACCCCTGCGGCGCATCTATGTGCCAATATAGCCACGGTCAATGTGCCTCGGTATATTGGGCAGTTAACGTTAATCTTTGCTATGGGATAATTACCAGGTATATAATTGACACCTCTAATGGTCACGTGTTCACCTGCGTATTCCAACTGATTAGCCGTTTTCTCGGTAGCAGTCAACACACTGATAGTCCCACCAGTATCTCTTAAATACGTCACGTATGCTGTATTATTGTTTATTCTAGCTTGCCCTGTATATTGTGTAGGGGAGTCGGTCGGTCGGTCGGTCGGTCGGTCGGTCGGTCGGTCGGTCGGTCGGTCGGTCGGTCGGTCGGTCGGTCGGTCGGTCGGGGTCGGTCGGTCGGTCGGTCGGTCGGTCGGTCGGTCGGTCGGTCGGTCGGTCGGAGGTCGGTCGGTCGGTCGGTCGGTCGGTCGGTCGGTCGGTCGGTCGGTCGGTCGGTTCGGTCGGTCGGTCGGTCGGTCGGTCGGTCGGTCGGTCGGTCGGTCGGTCGGTCGGTCGGGTCGGTCGGTCGGTCGGTCGGTCGGTCGGTCGGTCGGTCGGTCGGTCGGTCGGTCGGTCGGTCGGTCGGTCGGTCGGTCGGTCGGTCGGTCGGTCGGTCGGTCGGTCGGTCGGTCGGTCGGTCGGTCGGTCGGTCGGTGGTCGGTCGGCGGTCGGGTCGGTCGGTCGGTCGGTCGGTCGGTCGGTCGGTCGGTCGGTCGGTCGGTCGGTCGGTCGGTCGGTCGGTCGGTCGGTCGGTCGGTCGGTCGGTCGGTCGGTCGGTCGGTCGGTCGGTCGGTCGGTTCGGTCGGTCGGTCGGTCGGTCGGTCCGGTCGGTCGGTCGGCGGTCGGTCGGTCGGTCGGTCGTCGGTCGGTCGGAGGTCGGTCGGTCGGTCGGTGCGGTCGGTCGGTCGGTCGGTCGGTCGGTCGGTCGGTCGGTCGGTCGGTCGGTCGGTCGGTCGGTCGGTCGGTCGGTCGGTCGGTCGGTCGGTCGGTCGGTCGGTCGGTCGGTCGGTCGGTCGGTCGGTCGGTCGGTCGTCGGGTCGGTCGGTCGGTCGGTCGGGCGGTCGGTCGGTCGGGGTCCGGTCGGTCGGTCGGTCGGTCGGGTCGGTCGGTCGGTCGGTCGGTCGGTCGGTCGGTCGGTCGGCGGTCGGTCGGTCGGTCGGCGGTCGGTCGGTCGGTCGGTCGGTCGGTCGGTCGGTCGGTCGGTCGGTCGGTCGGTCGGTCGGTCGGTCGGTCGGTCGGTCGGTCGGTCGGTCGGTCGGTCGGTCGTGTCGTCGGTCGGTCGGTCGGTCGGTCGGTCGTTCGGTCGGTGTGATGGTCGGTGTACGTATGTGGGTGGGTGGATGGTTGAACGGGTGGATGGGTGGGTGGGTGTTTGGGTGGAATGATGCATGGTTGGTTGGATAGACGATATTGGATTTTACTGCCTTCTTTTCTGTTTAAGCAAAGTTATATAAAAGAGAGTACATGTAATGTTGCACATTAACATTCAGTACTCATTAATCATTACGTAAACCTGAAATTGATATATTCTTCGAAGCAAACTGTTTCTCTATGTGTAGTTTTTATTGTTATTTTTAAGTTAAGTTTTAACGTCGCTACCGGTTTCCCATTTGAGCGACGGGCAGTTTACCTAGCAACACCTTTCACGGACAGGCTCCAGCGGTTAACCAGTACTTGGTGCACCAACCTCCGTAAGAAACTGCCAACATTTTCATATAAATGAGACACAGTCTGAGCGGGGCTCAAACCCGTGATCATCAGAGAAGTCAACATGTTCATATAAATGAGACACAGTCTGAGCGGGGCTCGAACCTGTGACCATCAGAGAAGTCAACATTTTAGGATTTTATTAGTGGAGCTACAATTTTGATCAAAGAAACGTGGCAAATAATGTCATAATCAATTTCATTATAGCGAGCTCGAGTAGCAAGCTTTACGGTAACGTCAGTTGAGATGAATGTGTGGATATGTTATCTAAATTAACCTCTTCTTACCGCAAAGTGAATTGTGGGAGAACAGTTGGCCGCGTGGTAAAGCATTCGCCTGAAGGTTCGAATACCAATACGAGCATTATTTTTCCTCAATATTGTTTTATATACTGCGGGCTGGCGGGCGGGTTCGGGTGGTCGGTTCCAGGGGGACGGACGGACAGACATATATACCATTGTTGCTGCATTTTACCTTAAAACAATCCAATATGTAAAATAGTGGACTGTGTGAGGCGCATAGCGCCGAGGATAGTACCAATAGTTTACATATTGGATCGGTTTGATGCTTATATCTTTCTTACTTAACACACACACATACACTTATATGACAATATTCTACTAATTTAATATTGTTAATTTCGTACAGGTACACGTAGGATTTAATATAATACTTTTGACAGCAGTCCAATATGGATAATAATGGTATGACAAAGGTATGACGTCACGACAGTGTTTTAAAGATAAACTGTGCCTTTAAACATGGCTTAATACCGTTTACCTTAAAACATAACTTGCTTGTAAATGAAATCTAAGAATATTCATCATGCATAACACATGGTCGAAAACTTAAATGTATTCTACTTGGTTTTGGGTTACTATTGATCGAAAAGTCTATACAAACTTACAAAGCATGGCGACGCAGTATGAGGGGCGACACTGAAGTAAATAAACTGCTCACAGATGAGAAACTGATATTATGTATTCAGTATACCCTGTGACAGGCATCTGTTACAGGCAAGTTACACATGGTCAATGTAGCTAACATCATGTTCAATAAAGCATGCGGAATATTTAACAAAATCCAATGTACATTTTAACCATTCCCACATAGAAGCACCTCTCAATGTCATTAACCAGTCCCACATAGAATCATCTCTCTACGCCATTATCCAATCCCACATAGAAACACCTCTCTACACAAGTATCCATTCGCACATAGAAGTACCTCTCTACGCCATCATCCATTCCCACATAGAAGCAACTCTCTACACAATTATCCATTCCCATATAGAAGCACTTCTCTACACCATTATCCATGCCCACATAGAAGCGCATCTGGACACCATTCCCACATAGAAGCACCTCTCTACACCATTATCCATTCCCATATAGAAGCACTTATCTACACCATTATTCATTCTCACATAGAAGCACCTCTGTACACCATTATCCATTCCCACATAGAAGCACCTCTCTATGCCAGTATCCATTCCCACATAGAAGCACCTCTCTATGCCAGTATCCATTCCCACATAGAAGCACCTCTTTACGCCATTATCCTTTCCTACATAGAAGCACCTATATACACCATTATCCATTCCCACATAGAAGCACTTCTCTACACCATTATCCATTCCAACATAGAAGCACCTCTCTACGCCATTATCCATTCCCACATAGAAGCACTTCTCCACACCAGTATCCATTCCCACATAGAAGCACCTCTCTACGCCATTATCCATTCCCACATAGAAGTGCATCTGGACACCATTATCCATTCCCACATAGAAGCACCTCTCTACACCATTATCCATTTCCATATAGAAGCACCTCTCTACGCCATTAACCATTCCCACATCGAAACACCTCTCTACACCAGTATCCATTCCCACATAGAAGCACCTCTTTAGGCCAGTATCCATTCCCACATAGAAGCACCACTCTACGCCAGTATCCATTCCCACATCGAAGCACCTCTCTACGCCAGTATCCATTCCCACATAGAAGCACTTCTCTACCCCAGTATCCATTCCCACATAGAACCACCTCTCTTCGCCAAAATCCATTCCCACATAGAAGCGCATATGGACACCATTATCCATTCCCACATAGAAGCACCTCTCTACACCATTATCCATTCCCACATAGTAGTGCCTCTCAATGCCATTATCCATTCCGACATAGAAGCGCATCTGCACGCCATTATCCATTCCCACATAGAAGTGCCTCTCGACGACAGTATCCATTCCCACATAGAAGCAATTCTCTACGCCAGTATCCATTCCCACATAGAAGTACGTCTCTACGCCAGTATCCATTCCGACATGGAAGCACCTCTCTACACCAGTATACATTCCCCCATAGAAGCAACTCTCTACACCATTATCCAATCCCACATGGAAGCACCTCTCTACAACATTTTCCATTCCCACATAGAAGCACCTCTCTACACCATTATCCATTCCCACATAGAAGCACCTCTCTACACCAGTATCCATTCCCACATAGAAGCACCTCTCTACACCATTATTCATTCCCACATAGAAGCACCTCTCTACACCATTTCCACATAGAAGCACCTCTCTACACCAGTATCCATTCCACATAGAAGCATCTCTACACCATTTCCACATAGAAGCACCTCTCTACACCATTATTTTGTTTTTTGTTTCATTCCCACATAGAAGCACCTATCTACACCATTATCCATTCCCACATAGAAGCACCTCTCTACACCATTATCCATTCCCACATAGAAGCACCTCTCTACACCATTATCCATTCCCACATAGAAGCACCTCTCTACACCATTATCCATTCCCACATAGAAGCACCTCTCTACACCATTATCCATTCCCACATAGAAGCACCTCTCCATGCCATTATCCATTCCACATAGAAGCACCTCTCCATGCCATTATCCATTCCCACATAGAAGCACCTCTCTACACCATTATTCATTCCCACATAGAAGCACCTCTCCATGCCATTATCCATTCCCACATAGAAGCACCTCTCCATGCCATTATCCATTCCCACATAGAAGCACCTCTCTACACCATTATCCATTCCCACATAGAAGCACCTCTCTACACCATTATCCATTCCCACATAGAAGCACCTCTCTATGCCATTATCCATTCCCACATAGAAGCATCTCTCTACGCCATTATCCATTCCCACATAGAAGCACCTCTCTACACCATTATCCATTCCCACATAGAAGCACCTCTCTACGCCATTATCCATTCCCACATAGAAGCACCTCTCTATGCCATTATCCATTCCAATAGAACACCTCTCTATGCCATTATCCATTCCCACATAGAAGCACCTCTCTACACCATATTCATTCCCACATAGAAGCACCTCTCTACGCCATTATTCATTCCCACATAGAAGAACCTCTCTACGCCATTAACAATTCCCACATCGAAGCACCGCTCTACACCAGTATCCATTCCCACATAGAAACATCTCTCTATGCCAGTATCCAGTCCTACATAGAAGCACCTCTCTACGCCAGTATCCATTCCCACATAGAAGCACCTCTCTACGCCAGTATCCATTCCCACATAGAAGCACTTCTCTACCCCAGTATCCATTCCCACATAGAACCACCTCTCTACGCCAATATCCATTCCCACATAGAAGCACCTCTCTACACCATTATCCATTCCCACATAGAAGCACCTCTCTACGCCATTATTCATTCCCACATATGTTTTTTTTTGTTTTTTTGGTTTTTTTTGAAGAACCTCTCTACGCCATTAACATTCCCACATAGAAGCACCTCTCTACACCAGTATCCATTCCCACATAGAAACACCTCTCTATGCCAGTATCCATTCCCACATAGAAGCACCTCTCTACGCCAGTATCCATTCCCACATAGAACACCTCTCTACGCCAGTATCCATTCCCACATAGAAGCCTCTCTACCCCAGTATCCATTCCCACATAGAACACCTCTCTACGCCAATTTGGTTTTGTTTTTTTTGGTTTTTTTGTTGTTTTTGGTTTTTTTGGTTTGTTTTTGGTTTGTTTTGGTTGTTTTGTTTTTTGGTTTTTTTCCCACATAGAAGCACCTCTCTACGCCATTATCCATTCCCACATAGAAGCACCTCTCTACACCAGTATCCATTCCCACATAGAAGCACCTCTCTACACCAGTTATCCATTCCCACATAGAAGCACCTCTCTACACCATTCCCATAGAAGCACCTCTCTACACCAGTATCCATTCCCACATAGAAGCACTCTCTACACCATTTTCTTCCCACATAGAAGCACCTCTCTACATTTCCCATAGAAGCACCTCTCTACACCATTATCATCCACATAGAAGCACCTTCTACCCATATCATTCCACATAGAAGCACCTCTTACCCATTTCCACAAGAGCCTCTCTACATTATCAATTCCCACATAGAAGCACCTCTCTACGCCATTATCCATTCCCACATAGAAGATCTCTGCGCCATTATACATTCCCACATAGAAGCACCTCTCTACGCCATTATCCATTTCCACATAGCAGCACCTCTCTACACCATTATCCATTCCCACATAGAAGCACCTCTCTACGCCATTATCCATTCCCACATAGAAGCACCGATCTACACCATTATCCATTCCCACATAGAAGCACCTCTCTACGCCATTATTCATTCCCATATAGAAGCACCTCTCTATGCCAGTATCCATTTCCACATAGAAACACCTCTCTAAGCCATTATCCATTTCCACATAAAAGCACCTCTCTACGCCATTATTCATTCCCACATAGAAGCACCTCTCTACACCATTATCCATTTCCATATAGAAGCACCTCTCAACGCCATTAACCATTCCCACATCGAAACACCTCTCTACACCAGTATCCATTCCCACATAGAAGCACCTCTTTAGGCCAGTATCCATTCCCACATAGAGGCACCTCTCTACGCCAGTATCCATTCCCACATAGAAGCACCTCTCTACGCCAGTATCCATTCCCACATAGAAGCACTTCTCTACCCCAGTATCCATTCCCACATAGAACCACCTCTCTTCGCCAAAATCCATTCCCACATAGAAGCGCATATGGACACCATTATCCATTCCCACATAGAAGCACCTCTCTACACCATTATCCATTCCCACATAGTAGTGCCTCTCAATGCCATTATCCATTCCGACATAGAAGCGCATCTGCACGCCATTATCCATTCCCACATAGAAGTGCCTCTCGACGACAGTATCCATTCCCACATAGAAGCAATTCTCTACGCCAGTATCCATTCCCACATAGAAGTACGTCTCTACGCCAGTATCCATTCCGACATGGAAGCACCTCTCTACACCGGTATACATTCCCCCATAGAAGCAACTCTCTACACCATTATCCAATCCCACATGGAAGCACCTCTCTACAACATTTTCCATTCCCACATAGAAGCACCTCTCTACACCATTATCCATTCCCACATAGAAGCACCTCTCTACACCAGTATCCATTCCCACATAGAAGCACCTCTCTACACCATTATTCATTCCCACATAGAAGCACCTCTCTACACCATTTCCACATAGAAGCACCTCTCTACACCAGTATCCATTCCCACATAGAAGCACCTCTCTACACCATTATTCATTCCCACATAGAAGCACCTCTCTACACCATTTCCACATAGAAGCACCTCTCTACACCATTATTCATTCCCACATAGAAGCACCTATCTACACCATTATCCATTCCGACATAGAATCACCTCTCTACGCCATTATCCATTCCCACATAGAAGCACTTCTCTACGCCATTATCCATTCCCACATAGAAGCACCTCTCTACGCCCAGTATCCATTCCCACATAAAAGCACATCTCTACGCCATTATTCATTCCCACATAGAAGCACCTATCTAAGCCATTATCCATTTCCACATAGAAGTACCTATCTACACCAGTATCCATTCTCACATAGAAGCACCTCTCTACGCCCAGTATCCATTCCCACATAGAAGCACCTCTCTACGCCATTATCCATTCCCACATATAAGCACCTCTCTACGCCATTATTCATTCCCACATAGAAGCACCTATCTATGCCAGTATCCATTTCCACATAGAAACACCTCTCTAAGCCATTATCCATTTCCACCTAAAAGCACCTCTCTACGCCATTATTCATTCCCACATAGAAGCACCTCTCTACACCATTATCCATTTCCACATAGAAGCACCTCTCTACGCCATTAACAATTCCCACATCGAAGCACTTCTCTACACCAGTATCCATTCCCACATAGAAACACCTCTCTATGCCAGTATCCAGTCTCACATAGAAGCACCTCTCTACGCCAGTATCCATTCCCACATAGAAGCACCTCTCTACGCCAGTATCCATTCCCACATAGAAGCACTCCTCTACCCCAGTATCCATTCCAACATAGAACCACCTCTCTACGCCAATATCCATTCCCACATAGAAGCGCATATGGACACCATTATCCATTCCCACATAGAAGCACCTCTCTACACCATTATCCATTCCCACATAGAAGCACCTCTCTACAGCATTTCCACATAGAAGCACCTCTCTACGCCATTATCCATTCCCACATAGAAGCACTTCTCTACGCCATTATCCATTCCCACATAGAAGCACCTCTCTACGCCCAGTATCCATTCCCACATAAAAGCACCTCTCTACGCCATTATTCATTCCCACATAGAAGCACCTATCTAGGCCATTACCCATTTCCACATAGAAGTACCTATCTACACCAGTATCCATTCTCACATAGAAGCACCTCTCTACACCAGTATCAATTTCCACATAGAAGTACCTCTCTACGCCAGTATCCATTTACACGTTGTGGGCTAGATATGTTGTTTATAGATGGGTAGACAATGGTGTCCATAGAGGTAGATATGTTGTCTACAGAGGTGGGGCAGATATTAATTCAATCACACAACCTCCTATACAACCCTAAAACATTGTAATTCAATCACACAACCTCCTATACAACCCTAAACATTGTAATTCAATCACACAACCTCCTATGCAACCCTAAAACATTGTAATTCAATCACACAACCTCCTATACAACCCTAAAACATTGTAATTCAATCACACAACCTCCTATACAACCCTAAAACATTGTAATTCAATCACACAACCTCCTATACAACCCTAAAACATTGTAATTCAATCACACAACCTCCTATACAACCCTAAAACATTGTAATTCAATCACACAACCTCCTATGCAACCCTAAAACATTGTAATTCAATCACACAACCTCCTATACAACCCTAAAACATTGTAATTCAATCACACAACCTCCTATGCAACCCTAAAACATTGTAATTCAATCACACAACCTCCTGTACAACCCTAAAACATTGTAATTCAATCACACAACTTCATATACAACCCTAAAACATTGTAATTCAATCACACAACTTCCTATTCAACCCTGAAACATTGTAATTCAATCACACAACCTCCTATACAACCCTGAAACATTGTAATTCAATCACACAACTTCCTATACAACCCTCAAACATTGTAATTCAATCACACAACCTCCTATACAACCCTGAAACATTGTACTTCAATCACACAACCTCCTGTACAACCCTAAAACATTGTAATTCAATCACACAACCTCCTATGCAACCCTAAAACATTGTAATTCAATCACACAACCTCCTATGCAACCCTAAAACATTGTAATTCAATCACACAACCTCCTATGCAACCCTAAAACATTGTAATTCAATCACACAACCTCCTATGCAACCCTAAAACATTGTAATTCAATCACACAACCTCCTATACAACCCTAAAACATTGTAATTCAATCACACAACCTCCTATGCAACCCTAAACATTGTAATTCAATCACACAACCTCCTATGCAACCCTAAAACATTGTAATTCAATCACACAACCTCCTGTACAACCCTTACATATTGTAATTCAATCACACAACCTCCTGTACAACCCTACAACATTGTAATTCAATCACACAACCTCCTATACAACCCTGAAACATTGTACTTCAATCACACGACCTCCTATACAACCATAAAACATTGTAATTCAATCACACAACCTCCTATACAACCCTAAAATATTGTAATTCAATCACACAACCTCCTATACAACCCTGAAACATTGTAATTCAATCACACAACCTCATATACAACCCTAAAACATTGTAATTCAATCACACAACCTCCTGTACAACCCTAAAACATTGTAATTCAATCACACAACCTCCTATGCAACCCTAAAACATTGTAATTCAATCACACAACCTCCTATGCAACCCTAAAACATTGTAATTCAATCACACAACCTCCTATACAACCCTAAAACATTGTAATTCAATCACACAACCTCCTATACAACCCTAAAACATTGTAATTCAATCACACAACCTCCTATACAACCCTAAAACATTGTAATTCAATCACACAACCTCCTATACAACCCTAAAACATTGTAATTCAATCACACAACCTCCTATACAACCCTAAAACATTGTAATTCAATCACACAACCTCCTATACAACCCTGAAACATTGTAATTCAATCACACAACCTCCTATACAACCCTAAAACATTGTAATTCAATCACACAACCTCCTATACAACCCTGAAACATTGTAATTCAATCACACAACCTCCTGTACAACCCTAAAACATTGTAATTCAATCACACAACCTCCTATGCAACCCTAAAACATTGTAATTCAATCACACAACCTCCTATGCAACCCTAAAACATTGTAATTCAATCACACAACCTCCTATGCAACCCTAAAACATTGTAATTCAATCACACAACCTCCTATACAACCCTAAAACATTGTAATTCAATCACACAACCTCCTATACAACCCTAAAACATTGTAATTCAATCACACAACCTCCTATGCAACCCTAAAACATTGTAATTCAATCACACAACCTCCTATACAACCCTAAAACATTGTAATTCAATCACACAACCTCCTATACAACCCTAAAACATTGTAATTCAATCACACAACCTCCTATACAACCCTAAAACATTGTAATTCAATCACACAACCTCCTATACAACCCTAAAACATTGTAATTCAATCACACAACCTCCTATACAACCCTAAACATTGTAATTCAATCACACAACCTCCTATACAACCCTAAAACATTGTAATTCAATCACACAACCTCCTATGCAACCCTAAAACATTGTAATTCAATCACACAACCTCCTATACAACCCTAAAACATTGTAATTCAATCACACAACCTCCTATACAACCCTAAAACATTGTAATTCAATCACACAACCTCCTATACAACCCTAAAACATTGTAATTCAATCACACAACCTCCTATACAACCCTAAAACATTGTAATTCAATCACACAACCTCCTATACAACCCTAAAACATTGTAATTCAATCACACAACCTCCTATGCAACCCTAAAACATTGTAATTCAATCACACAACCTCCTATGCAACCCTAAAACATTGTAATTCAATCACACAACCTCCTATGCAACCCTAAAACATTGTAATTCAATCACACAACCTCCTATGCAACCCTAAAACATTGTAATTCAATCACACAACCTCCTATACAACCTAAACATTGTAATTCAATCACACAACCTCCTATACAACCCTAAAACATTGTAATTCAATCACACAATTCTAAAACATTGTAATTCAATCACACAACCTCCTATACAACCCTAAAACATTGTAATTCAATCACACAACCTCCTATACAACCCTGAAACATTGTAATTCAATCACACAACCTCCTATACAACCCTAAACATTGTAATTCAATCACACAACCTCCTATACAACCCTAAAATCACTAAAACATTGTAATTCAATCACACAACCTCCTATACAACCCTAAAACATTGTAATTCAATCACACAACCTCCTATACAACCCTAAAACATTGTAATTCAATCACACAACCTCCTATGCAACCCTAAACATTGTAATTCAATCACACAACCTCCTATACAACCCTAAAACATTGTAATTCAATCACACAACCTCCTATACAACCCTAAAACATTGTAATTCAATCACACAACCTCCTATACAACCCTAAAACATTGTAATTCAATCACACAACCTCCTATACAACCCTAAAACATTGTAATTCAATCACACAACATTGTAATTCAATCACACAACCTCCTATACAACCCTAAAACATTGTAATTCAATCACACAACCTCCTATACAACCCTAAAACATTGTAATTCAATCACACAACCTCCTATACAACCCTAAAACATTGTAATTCAATCACACAACCTCCTATACAACCCTAAAACATTGTAATTCAATCACACAACCTCCTATACAACCCTAAAACATTGTAATTCAATCACACAACCTCCTATACAACCCTAAAACATTGTAATTCAATCACACAACCTCCTATACAACCCTAAAACATTGTAATTCAATCACACAACCTCCTATACAACCCTAAAACATTGTAATTCAATCACACAACCTCCTATACAACCCTAAAACATTGTAATTCAATCACACAACCTCCTATACAACCCTAAAACATTGTAATTCAATCACACAACCTCCTATACAACCCTAAAACATTGTAATTCAATCACACAACCTCCTATACAACCCTAAAACATTGTAATTCAATCACACAACCTCCTATGCAACCCTAAAACATTGTAATTCAATCACACAACCTCCTATACAACCCTAAAACATTGTAATTCAATCACACAACCTCCTATACAACCCTAAAACATTGTAATTCAATCACACAACCTCCTATACAACCCTAAAACATTGTAATTCAATCACACAACCTCCTATACAACCCTAAAACATTGTAATTCAATCACACAACCTCCTATACAACCCTGAAACATTGTAATTCAATCACACAACCTCCTATACAACCATAAAACATTGTAATTCAATCACACAACCTCCTATACAACCCTAAAACATTGTAATTCAATCACACAACCTCCTATACAACCCTGAAACATTGTAATTCAATCACACAACCTCCTATACAACCCTAAAACATTGTAATTCAATCACACAACCTCCTATACAACCCTAAAACATTGTAATTCAATCACACAACCTCCTATACAACCCTAAAACATTGTAATTCAATCACACAACCTCCTATGCAACCCTAAAACATTGTAATTCAATCACACAACCTCCTATACAACCCTAAAACATTGTAATTCAATCACACAACCTCCTATACAACCCTAAACATTGTAATTCAATCACACAACCTCCTATACAACCCTAAACATGTATACAACATTGTAATTCAATCACACAACCTCCTATACAACCCTAAAACATTGTAATTCAATCACACAATTCTAAAACATTGTAATTCAATCACACAACCTCCTATACAACCCTAAAACATTGTAATTCAATCACACAACCTCCTATGCAACCCTAAAACATTGTAATTCAATCACACAACCTCCTATACAACCCTAAAACATTGTAATTCAATCACACAACCTCCTATACAACCCTAAACATTGTAATTCAATCACACAACCTCCTATACAACCCTAATGTAATTCACACCAATCTAAAACATTGTAATTCAATCACACAACCTCCTATACAACCCTAAAACATTGTAATTCAATCACACAACCTCCTATGCAACCCTAAAACATTGTAATTCAATCACACAACCTCCTATACAACCCTAAAACATTGTAATTCAATCACACAACCTCCTATACAACCCTAAACATTGTAATTCAATCACACAACCTCCTATACAACCCTACATGTATACACACAACTAAAACATTGTAATTCAATCACACAACCTCCTATACAACCCTAAAACATTGTAATTCAATCACACAACCTCCTATACAACCCTGAAACATTGTAATTCAATCACACAACCTCCTATACAACCCTAAAACATTGTAATTCAATCACACAACCTCCTATACAACCCTAAAACATTGTAATTCAATCACACAACCTCCTATCAACCCTAAAACATTGTAATTCAATCACACAAAAAACATTGTAATTCAATCACACAACCTCCTATACAACCCTAAAACATTGTAATTCAATCACACAACCTCCTATGCAACCCTAAAACATTGTAATTCAATCACACAACCTCCTGTACAACCCTAACACATTGTAATTCAATCACACAACCTCCTGTACAACCCTACAACATTGTAATTCAATCACACAACCTCCTATACAACCCTGAAACATTGTACTTCAATCACACGACCTCCTATACAACCATAAAACATTGTAATTCAATCACACAACCTCCTATACAACCCTAAAATATTGTAATTCAATCACACAACCTCCTATACAACCCTGAAACATTGTAATTCAATCACACAACCTCATATACAACCCTAAAACATTGTAATTCAATCACACAACCTCCTGTACAACCCTAAAACATTGTAATTCAATCACACAACCTCCTATGCAACCCTAAAACATTGTAATTCAATCACACAACCTCCTATGCAACCCTAACACATTGTAATTCAATCACACAACCTCCTATACAACCCTAAAACATTGTAATTCAATCACACAACCTCCTATACAACCCTAAAACATTGTAATTCAATCACACAACTTCCTATACAACCCTAAAACATTGTAATTCAATCACACAACCTCCTATACAACCCTGAAACATTGTAATTCAATCACACAACCTCCTATACAACCCTAAAACATTGTAATTCAATCACACAACCTCCTATACAACCCTAAAACATTGTAATTCAATCACACAACCTCCTATACAACCCTAAACATTGTAATTCAATCACACAACCTCCTATGCAACCCTAAAACATTGTAATTCAATCACACAACCTCCTATACAACCCTAAAACATTGTAATTCAATCACACAACCTCCTATACAACCCTAAAACATTGTAATTCAATCACACAACCTCCTATGCAACCCTAAAAATTGTAATTCAATCACACAACCTCCTATACAACCCTAAAACATTGTAATTCAATCACACAACCTCCTATACAACCCTAAAACATTGTAATTCAATCACACAACCTCCTATACAACCCTAAAACATTGTAATTCAATCACACAACCTCCTATACAACCCTAAAACATTGTAATTCAATCACACAACCTCCTGTACAACCCTAAATTGTAATTCAATCACACAACCTCCTATGCAACCCTAAAACATTGTAATTCAATCACACAACCTCCTATACAACCCTAAAACATTGTAATTCAATCACACAACCTCCTATACAACCCTAAAACATTGTAATTCAATCACACAACCTCCTATACAACCCTAAAACATTGTAATTCAATCACACAACCTCCTATACAACCCTGAAACATTGTAATTCAATCACACAACCTCCTATGCAACCCTAAAACATTGTAATTCAATCACACAACCTCCTATGCAACCCTAAAACATTGTAATTCAATCACACAACCTCCTATACAACCCTAAAACATTGTAATTCAATCACACAACCTCCTATACAACCCTAAAACATTGTAATTCAATCACACAACCTCCTATACAACCCTAAAACATTGTAATTCAATCACACAACCTCCTATACAACCTAAAACATTGTAATTCAATCACACAACCTCCTATACAACCCTAAAACATTGTAATTCAATCACACAATTCTAAAACATTGTAATTCAATCACACAACCTCCTATACAACCCTAAAACATTGTAATTCAATCACACAACCTCCTATGCAACCCTAAACATTGTAATTCAATCACACAACCTCCTATACAACCTAAACATTGTAATTCAATCACACAATTCTAAAACATTGTAATTCAATCACACAACCTCCTATACAACCCTAAAACATTGTAATTCAATCACACAACCTCCTATACAACCCTAAAACATTGTAATTCAATCACACAACCTCCTATGCAACCCTAAACATTGTAATTCAATCACACAACCTCCTATACAACCCTAAACATTGTATTCAATCAACAATCTAAAACATTGTAATTCAATCACACAACCTCCTATACAACCCTAAAACATTGTAATTCAATCACACAACCTCCTATACAACCCTGAAACATTGTAATTCAATCACACAACCTCCTATACAACCCTAAACATTGTAATTCAATCACACAACCTCCTATACAACCCTAAAACATTGTAATTCAATCACACAATTCTAACATTGTAATTCAATCAACAACCTCCTATACAACCCTAAAACATTGTAATTCAATCACACAACCTCCTATACAACCCTAAAACATTGTAATTCAATCACACAACCTCCTATACAACCCTAAAACATTGTAATTCAATCAACAACCTCATAAACCTAAAACATTGTAATTCAATCACACAACTCTATACAACCCAAATTGTATTCAATCACACAACCTCCTTAAACCCTAAACATTGTAATTCAATCACACAACCTCCTATACAACCCTAAAACATTGTATTCAATCACACAACCTCCTATACAACCCTAAAACATTGTAATTCAATCACACAACCTCCTATACAACCCTAAAACATTGTAATTCAATCACACAACCTCCTATACAACCCTAAAACATTGTAATTCAATCACACAACCTCCTATACAACCCAAAACATTGTAATTCAATCACACAACCTCCTATACAACCCTAAAACATTGTAATTCAATCACACAACCTCCTATACAACCCTAAAACATTGTAATTCAATCACACAACCTCCTATGCAACCCTAAAACATTGTAATTCAATCACACAACCTCCTATGCAACCCTAAAACATTGTAATTCAATCACACAACCTCCTATACAACCCTAAAACATTGTAATTCAATCACACAACCTCCTATAAACCTAAAACATTGTAATTCAATCACACAACCCTATACAACCCTAAACATTGTAATTCAATCACACAACCTCCTATACAACCCTAAAACATTGTAATTCAATCACACAACCTCCTATACAACCCTAAAACATTGTAATTCAATCACACAACCTCCTATACAACCCTAAAACATTGTAATTCAA
>JABXNX010000050.1:17683-47622 GCA_014843695.1 Archivesica marissinica | reverse complement strand
ATTGTAATTCAATCACACAACCTCCTATACAACCCTAAAATATTGTAATTCAATCACACAACCTCCTATGCAACCCTAAAACATTGTAATTCAATCACACAACCTCCTATACAACCCTAAAACATTGTAATTCAATCACACAACCTCCTATACAACCCTAAAACATTGTAATTCAATCACACAACCTCCTATGCAACCCTAAAACATTGTAATTCAATCACACAACCTCCTATACAACCCTAAAACATTGTAATTCAATCACACAACCTCCTATACAACCCTAAAACATTGTAATTCAATCACACAACCTCCTATCAACCCTAAAACATTGTAATTCAATCACACAACCTCCTATCACCTAAAACATTGTAATTCAATCACACAACCTCCTATGCAACCCTAACATTGTAATTCAATCACACAACCTCCTATACAACCCTAAAACATTGTAATTCAATCACACAACCTCCTATGCAACCCTGAACACATTGTAATTCAATCACACAACTCCTATACAACCCTAAAACATTGTAATTCAATCACAACCTCCTATACAACCCTAAAACATTGTAATTCAATCACACAACCTCCTATACACCCTGAAACATTGTAATTCATCACACATCCTTCAACCTAAATTGTATTCATCACACAACCTCCTATACAACCTAAAACATTGTAATTCAATCACACAACCTCCTATACAACCCTAAAACATTGTAATTCAATCACACAACTCCTCAACTAACTTGTAATCAATCCACAACTCCTATGCAACCCAAACATTGTAATTCAATCACACAACCTCCTATACAACCCTAAAACATTGTAATTCAATCACACAACCTCCTATACAACCCTAAAACATTGTAATTCAATCACACAACCTCCTATACAACCCTAAACATTGTAATTCAATCACACAACCTCCTATACAACCCTAAACATTGTAATTCAATCACACAACATTGTAATTCAATCACACAACCTCCTATACAACCCTAAAACATTGTAATTCAATCACACAACCTCCTATACAACCCTGAAACATTGTAATTCAATCACACAACCTCCTATACATAAAACATTGTATTCAATCACACAACCTCCATCAACGTTTTCACACCCTCTTCACCTAAAACATTGTAATTCAATCACACAACCTCCTATGCAACCCTAAAACATTGTAATTCAATCACACAACCTCCTATCAACCCTAAAACATTGTAATTCAATCACACAACCTCCTATACAACCCTAAAACATTGTAATTCAATCACACAACCTCCTATCAACCCTAAAACATTGTAATTCAATCACACCTATCCCTAAAAATTGTATTCAATCACACAACCTCCTATACAACCCTAAAACATTGTAATTCAATCACACAACCTCCTATACAACCCTAAAACATTGTAATTCAATCACACAACCTCCTATACAACCCTAAAACATTGTAATTCAATCACACAACCTCCTATACAACCCTAAAACATTGTAATTCAATCACACAACCTCCTATACAACCCTAAAACATTGAATTCAATCACAACTCTTCACCACATGTAATTCAATCACACAACCTCCTATACAACCCTTAAACATTGTAATTCAATCACACAACCTCCTATACACCCTAAAATTGTAATTCAATCACACAACTAAAACATTGTAATTCAATCACACACCTCCTATCAACCCTAAACATTGTAATTCAATCACACAACCTCCTATACACCTACATTGTTTCAATCACACAACCTCCTATCAACCCTAAAACATTGTAATTCAATCACACAACCTCCTATACAACCCTAAAACATTGTAATTCAATCACACAACCTCCTATCAACCCTAAAACATTGTAATTCAATCACACAACCTCCTATACAACCCTAAAACATTGTAATTCAATCACACAACCTCCTATGCAACCCTAAACATTGTAATTCAATCACACAACCTCCTATGCAACCCTAAAACATTGTAATTCAATCACACAACCTTCTATGCAACCCTAAAACATTGCAATTCAATCACACAACCTCCTGTACAACCCTTACATATTGTAATTCAATCACACAACCTCCTGTACAACCCTACAACATTGTAATTCAATCACACAACCTCCTATACAACCCTGAAACATTGTACTTCAATCACACGACCTCCTATACAACCATAAAACATTGTAATTCAATCAAACAACCTCCTATACAACCCTAAAATATTGTAATTCAATCACACAACCTCCTATACAACCCTGAAACATTGTAATTCAATCACACAACCTCATATACAACCCTAAAACATTGTAATTCAATCACACAACCTCCTGTACAACCCTAAAACATTGTAATTCAATCACACAACCTCCTATGCAACCCTAAAACATTGTAATTCAATCACACAACCTCCTATGCAACCCTAAAACATTGTAATTCAATCACACAACCTCCTATGCAACCCTAAACATTGTAATTCAATCACACAACCTCCTATGCAACCCTAAAACTTGATCATCACACAACTCTTAACTAATTGTAATTCAATCACACAACCTCCTATACAACCCTAAAACATTGTAATTCAATCACACAACCTCTATACACCCTAAACATGTAATTCAATCACACAACTCCTATACAACCCTAAACATTGTAATTCAATCACACAACCTCCTATACAACCCTAAAACATTGTAATTCAATCACACAACCTCCTATACAACCCTAAAACATTGTAATTCAATCACACAACCTCCTATCAACCCTAAAACATTGTAATTCAATCACACAACCTCCTATACAACCCTAAACATTGTAATTCAATCACACAACCTCCTATACAACCCTAAAACATTGTAATTCAATCACACAACCTCCTATACAACCCTAAAACATTGTAATTCAATCACACAACCTCCTATACAACCCTAAAACATTGTAATTCAATCACACAACCTCCTATACAACCCTAAAACATTGTAATTCAATCACACAACCTCCTATACAACCCTAAAACATTGTAATTCAATCACACAACCTCCTATCAACCCTAAAACATTGTAATTCAATCACACAACCTCCTATGCAACCCTAAAACATTGTAATTCAATCACACAACCTCCTATGCAACCCTAAACATTGTAATTCAATCACACAACCTCCTATACAACCCTAAAACATTGTAATTCAATCACACAATTCTAAACATTGTAATTCAATCACACAATCCTATACAACCCTAACATTGTAATTCAATCACACAACCTCCTATACAACCCTAAACATTGTAATTCAATCACACAACCTCCTATGCAACCCTAAAACATTGTAATTCAATCACACAACCTCCTATACAACCCTAAAACATTGTAATTCAATCACACAACCTCCTGTACAACCCTAAAACATTGTAATTCAATCACACAACTTCATATACAACCCTAAAACATTGTAATTCAATCACACAACTTCCTATTCAACCCTGAAACATTGTAATTCAATCTCACAACCTCCTATACAACCCTGAAACATTGTAATTCAATCACACAACTTCCTATACAACCCTCAGACATTGTAATTCAATCATACAACCTCCTATACAACCCTGAAACATTGTACTTCAATCACACAACCTCCTGTACAACCCTAAGACATTGTAATTCAATCACACAACCTCCTATGCAACCCTAAAACATTGTAATTCAATCACACAACCTCCTATGCAACCCTAACACATTGTAATTCAATCACACAACCTCCTATGCAACCCTAAAACATTGTAATTCAATCACACAACCTCCTATGCAACCCTAAAACATTGTAATTCAATCACACAACCTCCTATGCAACCCTAAACATTGTAATTCAATCACACAACCTCCTATGCAACCCTAAAACATTGTAATTCAATCACACAATTCTAAAACATTGTAATTCAATCAACAACTCCTATGCAACCTAACATTGTAATTCAATCACACAACCTCCTATACAACCCTAAACATTGTAATTCAATCACACAACCTCCTATACAACCCTAAACATTGTATTCAATCACACAATTCTAAAACATTGTAATTCAATCACACAACCTCCTATGCAACCCTAAAACATTGTAATTCAATCACACAACCTCCTATGCAACCCTAAACATTGTAATTCAATCACACAACCTCCTATACAACCCTAAAACATTGTAATTCAATCACACAACCTCCTATACAACCCTAAACATTGTAATTCAATCACACAACCTCCTATACAACCCTAAACATTGTAATTCAATCACACAATCTAAAACATTGTAATTCAATCACACAACCTCCTATGCAACCCTAAAACATTGTAATTCAATCACACAACCTCCTATACAACCCTAAAACATTGTAATTCAATCACACAACCTCCTATACAACCCTAAAACATTGTAATTCAATCACACAACCTCCTATACAACCCTAAAACATTGTAATTCAATCACACAACCTCCTATACAACCCTAAAACATTGTAATTCAATCACACAACCTCCTATACAACCCTAAAACATTGTAATTCAATCACACAACCTCCTATACAACCCTGAAACATTGTAATTCAATCACACAACCTCCTATACAACCCTAAAACATTGTAATTCAATCACACAACCTCCTATGCAACCCTAAAACATTGTAATTCAATCACACAACCTCCTATGCAACCCTAAACATTGTAATTCAATCACACAACCTCCTATACAACCCTAAAACATTGTAATTCAATCACACAATTCTAAAACATTGTAATTCAATCACACAACTTCCTATACAACCCTAACATTGTAATTCAATCACACAACCTCCTATACAACCCTAAACATTGTAATTCAATCACACAACCTCCTATACAACCCTAAATACATTGTAATTCAATCACACAACCTCCTATGCAACCCTAAAACATTGTAATTCAATCACACAACCTCCTATACAACCCTAAAACATTGTAATTCAATCACACAACCTCCTATACAACCCTAAAACATTGTAATTCAATCACACAACCTCCTATACAACCCTAAAACATTGTAATTCAATCACACAACCTCCTATACAACCCTAAAACATTGTAATTCAATCACACAACCTCCTATACAACCCTAAAACATTGTAATTCAATCACACAACCTCCTATACAACCCTGAAACATTGTAATTCAATCACACAACCTCCTATACAACCCTAAAACATTGTAATTCAATCACACAACCTCCTATGCAACCCTAAAACATTGTAATTCAATCACACAACCTCCTATGCAACCCTAAAACATTGTAATTCAATCACACAACCTCCTATACAACCCTAACATTGTAATTCAATCACACAACCTCCTATGCAACCCTAAAACATTGTAATTCAATCACACAACCTCCTATGCAACCCTAAAACATTGTAATTCAATCACACAACCTCCTGTACAACCCTGACACATTGTAATTCAATCACACAACCTCCTGTACAACCCTAAAACATTGTAATTCAATCACACAACCTCCTATACAACCCTGAAACATTGTAATTCAATCACACAACCTCCTATACAACCCTAAAACATTGTAATTCAATCACACAACCTCCTATACAACCCTAAAACATTGTAATTCAATCACACAACCTCCTATACAACCCTGAAACATTGTAATTCAATCACACAACCTCCTATGCAACCCTAAAACATTGTAATTCAATCACACAACCTCCTATACAACCCTAAAACATTGTAATTCAATCACACAACCTCCTATACAACCCTAAAACATTGTAATTCAATCACACAACCTCCTATACAACCCTAAAACATTGTAATTCAATCACACAACCTCCTATCAACCCTAAAACATTGTAATTCAATCACACAACCTCCTATGCAACCCTAAAACATTGTAATTCAATCACACAACCTCCTATGCAACCCTAAACATTGTAATTCAATCACACAACCTCCTATACAACCCTAAAACATTGTAATTCAATCACACAATTTAAAACATTGTAATTCAATCACACAACTTCCTATACAACCCTAAACATTGTAATTCAATCACACAACCTCCTATACAACCCTAAAACATTGTAATTCAATCACACAACCTCCTATACAACCCTAAAACATTGTAATTCAATCACACAACCTCCTATACAACCCTAAAACATTGTAATTCAATCACACAACCTCCTATACAACCCTAAAACATTGTAATTCAATCACACAACCTCCTATACAACCCTGAAACATTGTAATTCAATCACACAACCTCCTATACAACCCTAAAACATTGTAATTCAATCACACAACCTCCTATGCAACCCTAAACATTGTAATTCAATCACACAACCTCCTATACAACCCTAAACATTGTATCAACACAAACATTGTAATTCAATCACACAACCTCCTATGCAACCCTAAAACATTGTAATTCAATCACACAACCTCCTATGCAACCCTAAACATTGTAATTCAATCACACAACCTCCTATACAACCCTAAAACATTGTAATTCAATCACACAACCTCCTATACAACCCTAAAACATTGTAATTCAATCACACAACCTCCTATACAACCCTAAACATTGTAATTCAATCACACAACCTCCTATACAACCCTAAACATTGTAATTCAATCACACAATTCTAAAACATTGTAATTCAATCACACAACCTCCTATGCAACCCTAAAACATTGTAATTCAATCACACAACCTCCTATACAACCCTAAAACATTGTAATTCAATCACACAACCTCCTATACAACCCTAAAACATTGTAATTCAATCACACAACCTCCTATACAACCCTAAAACATTGTAATTCAATCACACAACCTCCTATACAACCCTAAAACATTGTAATTCAATCACACAACCTCCTATACAACCCTAAACATTAAAACATTGTAATTCAATCACACAACCTCCTATACAACCCTAAAACATTGTAATTCAATCACACAACCTCCTATACAACCCTAAAACATTGTAATTCAATCACACAACCTCCTATACAACCCTGAAACATTGTAATTCAATCACACAACCTCCTATACAACCCTAAAACATTGTAATTCAATCACACAACCTCCTATACAACCCTAAAACATTGTAATTCAATCACACAACCTCCTATACAACCCTGAAACATTGTAATTCAATCACACAACCTCCTATACAACCCTAAAACATTGTAATTCAATCACACAACCTCCTATGCAACCCTAAAACATTGTAATTCAATCACACAACCTCCTATGCAACCCTAAACATTGTAATTCAATCACACAACCTCCTATACAACCCTAAAACATTGTAATTCAATCACACAATTCTAAAACATTGTAATTCAATCACACAACTTCCTATACAACCATAAAACATTGTAATTCAATCACACAACCTCCTATACAACCCTAAACATTGTAATTCAATCACACAACCTCCTATACAACCCTAAAATTGTATCTAAAACATTGTAATTCAATCACACAACCTCCTATGCAACCCTAAAACATTGTAATTCAATCACACAACCTCCTATACAACCCTAAAACATTGTAATTCAATCACACAACCTCCTATACAACCCTAAAACATTGTAATTCAATCACACAACCTCCTATACAACCCTAAAACATTGTAATTCAATCACACAACCTCCTATCAACCCTAAAACATTGTAATTCAATCACACAACCTCCTATGCAACCCTAAAACATTGTAATTCAATCACACAACCTCCTATGCAACCCTAAACATTGTAATTCAATCACACAACCTCCTATACAACCCTAAAACATTGTAATTCAATCACACAACCTCCTATACAACCCTAAAACATTGTAATTCAATCACACAACCTCCTATCAACCCTAAAACATTGTAATTCAATCACACAACCTCCTATGCAACCCTAAAACATTGTAATTCAATCACACAACCTCCTATACAACCCTGAAACATTGTAATTCAATCACACAACCTCCTATACAACCCTAAAACATTGTAATTCAATCACACAACCTCCTATACAACCCTAAAACATTGTAATTCAATCACACAACCTCCTATACAACCCTGAAACATTGTAATTCAATCACACAACCTCCTATACAACCCTAAAACATTGTAATTCAATCACACAACCTCCTATGCAACCCTAAAACATTGTAATTCAATCACACAACCTCCTATGCAACCCTAAAACATTGTAATTCAATCACACAACCTCCTATACAACCCTAAAACATTGTAATTCAATCACACAACCTCCTATGCAACCCTAAAACATTGTAATTCAATCACACAACCTCCTATGCAACCCTAAAACATTGTAATTCAATCACACAACCTCCTGTACAACCCTAACACATTGTAATTCAATCACACAACCTCCTGTACAACCCTAAAACATTGTAATTCAATCACACAACCTCCTATACAACCCTGAAACATTGTAATTCAATCACACAACCTCCTATACAACCCTAAAACATTGTAATTCAATCACACAACCTCCTATACAACCCTAAAACATTGTAATTCAATCACACAACCTCCTATACAACCCTAAAACATTGTAATTCAATCACACAACCTCCTATACAACCCTAAAACATTGTAATTCAATCACACAACCTCCTATACAACCCTAAAACATTGTAATTCAATCACACAACCTCCTATACAACCCTAAACATTGTAATTCAATCACACAACCTCCTATACAACCCTAAAACATTGTAATTCAATCACACAACCTCCTATACAACCCTAAAACATTGTAATTCAATCACACAACCTCCTATACAACCCTAAAACATTGTAATTCAATCACACAACCTCCTATGCAACCCTAAAACATTGTAATTCAATCACACAACCTCCTATACAACCCTAAAACATTGTAATTCAATCACACAACCTCCTATACAACCCTAAAACATTGTAATTCAATCACACAACCTCCTATGCAACCCTAAAACATTGTAATTCAATCACACAACCTCCTATGCAACCCTAAACATTGTAATTCAATCACACAACCTCCTATACAACCCTAAAACATTGTAATTCAATCACACAACCTCCTATACAACCCTAAAACATTGTAATTCAATCACACAACTTCCTATAGCCTCTGTTCCACTGTCGATTTGTCACTTTTTACCTCTGGCTCAATTAATAGTCTAGGTGTTAAAATATATTTATTTGACTGACCAGGCCAAATATATCAACGCCTGTTCCCAGGCTAAGCTTCCTATACAACCCTGAAATATTGTAATTCAATATTACAGTGACTGTGGACTAGGCTTAAATTCACCCAGAGTGAGACATAACTTCCTGTAGGCTTTCCATCATACCTGTTTAAATCTGTATTTTCATTAGTTTATGTTGAAGATTACGTAGATGGACTTCCCAGGTAAGCAAAATGTTTGATTATAATTGTCAATAACGTCTTGTGATACATAGAGGATATTTGTTTGTTTTGAAAATATGAAAATTGTCTCACTTCGAGGTGAGATATATTCCATATTCACTCAAAACAAACAAATTTTCTGCTTATTTTATGATAAATGGTGAAAAACAAACACAAAATGAAGAAATTAAAATAGCTAGCCGCCATGTTTTTGCGCGGATGAATACATTGACGACTATACGTCGTGAGTCGAAACACAAATATGCCGCCATCTTGAATTTACAGTTGAATCGAGGAAAAATACATGAACATATAGGGCCAATCGCCAATCTCCAGCCTCGCCAATGTCTACAATATTGCAAAATTGGCTAATAAAAACTCAGTTTGGCGAAAATTATAAAAACGGCGAAAATCTGTAAAATATCCGAAAATTGGGAATTCCCCCGAGTCTATTTGTGGAACATTACTCGGGTCAAGGTGAAATCGTGTCGCGCGTGACTAATATCTCGGACTGGAGAATCATACAAGCGTGTTGTTTGTTTATTTAACAGGGGAATAATGTTTGATTAGTGTGCAAAAACGGGACACACTATGAATGCTATTGAGCAGGTGATAATTACTGAAACTGAAACTGAAACTGTTTAATTTGATAAAACGCCTAATTTTACACATAGTATATTCACTGGCGTTGTACAATAGAAGTAAAATACATATATGTGACCCTCCATTACAAAACCAGTCGGAAGTCGCTAAATCCAATTTCAAGATATTGACCAATAATCATGATATAGGCTAAAATCACCATATTTTGGATTTCAGCATATAAATATTTAGAAATATGTATACTACAACTATACGGCAAGGTTATTTTGTGAAAAGTATTACAAAATTGCATAAAAAACCGTATTTTGTGAAAGCAAAAATTAATTAATTAATTCTGACAAATTAGTCATAAAACAATGAAAACCGTGAAAAATGGGCCTTGAAAACAATACACTTCAGGCTAAAGTATCGGGAAATCCCGGTCATGTTTGGTATTAAAATAGAGCTGGAAGTTCCCTCTATTCAAATTTGATAAAGATATAACGTCATAACCCTGTATTAACCAATCAAAGCTGTTGAAACAAACACCTATGATGTAAACAATTCTTTTGTTACCAAGCATGTGGCCTGAAACGCGGTGTTTAATTGGCTACTGAGTTCTGCACATGCGCTGTGGATATTTTCAAAACGCAGTTCCGATTGTAAAATGGATACATAAATCGCGAACTTGTTGAATTTAAATGCAAATGATACCTCAGAATTAGGCGATGTAGTGACAGAATATTTTTCAAACTCTTGGGAAGAGGATATTGAATCAGGAAACTCGAGTGATGAAGGCAGTTCCTTGGATTCTGGGGACGAATTCGACCATAAACGAACTTTGTTTTGACAAAGTTATGCAGAATGACGCTGTGATACAGAGTATGCGATGTGCACAGGCGAGAATTTCGAAACACTTGAATGGGAAAAGGCTACACAATTCAGGTGAGTTTTAATAGACATTGTTTGAGGCTTTTGCTAGATATGTGAATGTTCCATTTATTATTTTAACAGGCTATTGCGATGGTCGAGTAGTGACCGTCCCTATGGACCCGAGTAACCTGAATCATTTCGCTTCCTGGTTTCGATTTGATAATACCATTTGGTTAGGGTCTGTCTAAAATGCGGACGCGTTAAGCGTGTGCTATATATATAGAGAGAAAACGCGGACGCTATGTAATATATAGGGAAAAAGCGGGCGCTATATGTATTACTTGATATAAAGGTGTTAGATAAGGTGTGCGATTAAACGAACTTATAATCGCCGTGTTTTAGTGTGTCTGGTGATAATGCCAACCAAATTGTTTATAAAATCGGGTCCATGGAGGAGAACATCATTGATAGAAATACCATTAAATTTTGCTGATGCATCAAAAACACCTCTGATCTGGTCCGGTTTCTTGGGATGGTACACCCCGAACAACGGTAGGTACCAACATTCTTGAGATTCAGATACAGAAGGGGCTACCTCTGCATGGCCTCTACCAATGATCTGGTCCATAAAACTAACAAAGTGCTCTTGCTTCTTCGGGATTTTTAAGAGGGATGTCTGCAGCAAGGAAGCCCTTCTAAGAGCTTGTGACCTATTGTTTGGTAGCTTTGGTCTAGATGAACGAAAAGGGAGGGGGCAACCCAGTTCCCGCAAGGATCTTTCTTCATCTTGTTGTTCATTATGACTAGAAATGCTTTATCCTCGACAGAAAGGCCAATCTTATTATCATCTTTCCTTCTGACAAACAGACTCTCTTCAGAATACGAAGAGTCGTGATGCTCTTTGACGTTGAAATTGTTTTCACAAGGCGGAAACATGGAGGACCTCCCATCTTGCAACAGGTAAGTTTTGTTGCAGTTCACAATGTTGTCCATGTGCATTTGACCTAAACAGACTTGACCGATAATCACCCAGCCTAACCCAAGTCGTTGAGCAAAGGGCGCGTCATCTGGGCCTATAATCTGCTCGTGGATATGGTGAGCTGCACCAACATCCCTACCAATGAGCAACAGGATCTCAGCATCATTGTCAAGTCTCGGTATCTTTGGTGTTATACTCTGTAGATGAGGAAAATATGCTGCTACCTCTGGCGTGGGAAGCTCTTCTCTTGCATTTGGGATATGTGAACACTCTAGTAAGGGGGGTAAGTGGTATACAGCAGAGCAATCGGTTGCTTCAACAACACAATTGAACGCCTTTCGTCCACAGACTATATTTGGTCCCGAGCATGAGTTTAAAGTATATTCTATTGGATCACCAACCAACCCAAGCGTCTCGAACAAATCAGGGTGTGCCAGCGAACGATTGCTCTGTTCGTCTAATATAGCATATGTCACAGGATGAAATTTTAATGTTTTATATTCACGCGGACCATAACTTGTAATATAAATAAATACCATCAACTACCACTTGTCCCTGTGATTCTCTTTATATCATTACCATATGTCCCGTTATTTTTGTTCTTCCCACTTATCCTCAACTCCGATAGCCTATACTCTAACCGTTACTAACCCGGCACATGTAACTCGATCTACCATGTCCGGATACATTGTGCAATGCTTTGTTGCACTTGTTATCTCGACGTTGTTGGGTCGAGTTACGATCACAATAAATATCTATGATATATATAAATAACTGTGTTGTTTCAGGTTAGTTACGTTTATTATCTCGTTATAGGTATCTTTATAACATACTTACTGTGACTGGGACATGTAAGAACTATGTGTTTATTAACTGTGCATTTCTTCACCATATATGTACATAGCCTGGTGTATCTTATACATTTTGTAATACCTTGTGCAATGCTTTGTTGCACTTGTTATCTCGACGTTGTTGGGTCGAGTTACGATCACAATAAATATCTATGATATATATAAATAACTGTGTTGTTTTAGTTATCTACCCGGCATACCCACAGCGGACCCTCAATAAATGTATGCCGACTGGGCTACGTCGACACATATATTCTTAGACGCCGAGAGCGATCAGCTTGATGAAAAACATCTACCAATAAGACTTTTGCACAAGATCTACTACCAAGACTATTTGAATTTGTGTACATTTGCTTTTAACTTGTGGAAGACCCTCATAGACCTTCTCCCCGCTATGAGCTCGTGCGTTTGAACCACCAAATTCCACGCCATGAGCTTGTGCATTCGAACCACCAAATTTACCATCACTTCTCTCGTCATGCATTAATGAGCTGTGCCTGCTGCTTCCACAAAACGTGGAGAGATTGGACAGCATCCTTGAAATCTCTACAAAAACTCTTAGTCCTGCGGACTTACTTTAGTCACTCGTTAAGCCTTGCATCTTACAATGAGCTCCTCTTGTTTTCAGACGCATCAGAAAAGGCTGTTGCTTCAGTGGCATACATGGTCAGTCACGGCCCAGACGCTTCCAGTTAGATAGGCTTTGTTATGGGTAAGACAAAGGTGGCCCCGTCCCGGGGTCACACTATCCCTCGTCTCGAATTGTGTGGTGCGGTTCTGTCGGTTGAGACCGCAGACTTTATCCTTGAGCAAATCGATACTGAGATACACAAAGTGAGATACTTCACAGATAGTAAGGTGGTGCTTGGTTATATTTGCAATCGCACAAGACGGTTCCACACATATGTCTCTCACAGAGTGGACCGCATCTTGAATTCATCTCAACCCGCACAGTGGTGCTATGTAGACACTAGCCGTAATCCAGCAGATACCGGAACTAGAGGTATTGCAGCAAATGACATGGCAGACAGCATGTGGTTGTTGGGTCCTCCAAAATGCGTGTACTCTATGCATCAACAAGACTCGTGCTATCCCCTACTTAGCCCAGAAGATGACAAAGAAGTGCGTCAAGAAGTTATTTCCAAGATTACTAAGTCTTCGGAAGGAAACGGACCTTCCATGAGTTCTAGATTTCAGAAATGTTCCTCTTTCGCTCGCTTAGCCAGAGCGGTTAGCAGGTTGCAGCATATTGGCCAATCTTTCAGTGGCACTAGTCCATGTGTTGGGTGGCACTTATGTCCTGAAGCTTCTACCACAGAGAACCTTTCTAAAGCTCAAAATTTCATTGTGAAGGTCTATCAGCAAGATTTTTATCCCAATGAAGTTCGTTGTCTCAACCAGGAGAATCCTGTGCCATCACACAGCATAATTCTTCATCTGAATCCATTCTTGGATGAAAATGGTCTATTGAGAGTTGGAGGTTGGGTTTAAACACTCTAGATTGTCAGTTTCGGAAACTTTAGCTTTTTTACTGTTGCCCACTTTTCCTGTAAACCATATGGTAGCTTGTGTACTATTGGAAGAATTCCTTCTGATGAGTCGAAGTATGACAATTGCACTGAATACATGGGATCCTGTTTCAATGCTTCCACTTCCGAGAGAGTGTCAACCATATCATATAGGCGTTTGGGTTCCTTTCCATTGAGCCTTGGTAGACGACCGAGCTTCGTCATTATTGCATGTCTCACAAGTTCTGGTGAGCCATATCGTTCATTCAGACGGTTCCAAATTTGTTCACGCCCCATAGCTGGATCACAGACATATACGGAATGAAGACTAACAGCATGTTGCTTTGATTCTGCACCCAAGTATCTTATGAGTAGGTCAATTTCTTCTGATGGATTTGCACCTAGATCATTAACAACACCCTTAAAACTTGCCTTCCATGAACGGTAAGAATCTGGCCTGTCATTGAAATTTGTTAATCTAGATAACATCAGATCTTTTTTCAACAAAAATCTTGCAAGATCATTCGAAACTGGATATTGTTGAATCTGTGGAGCCATTGGAGTTAGTAGTGTAGGTGTTTGATTTAGTGGTTTCCGGTAAAATTCCTTTCATGGGCCCCACAGCTTTTTTACTGTTCTGCCCTGTCTGGCAGTGTATAACCGAGACGATTTAAGTTGTATCTGCTTTTTTACCATATATGACGAAATGAAATAAAGCAGATACAACTTTAATCGTCTCGGTTATACACTGCCAGACAGGGCAGAACACAATGTGTCTGTCATTTCGAAATAGTGATATCGAAGCGTCTGCATTATACCATGCAGTCTGCTCTATGATCAATATGATACTAACACTTGAAATTAATCTTATAGCGTCCGCAGTTTGTTATATGTTCAATGTGTCTGCCATTTCGAAACAGTGATATCGAAGCGTCTGCATTATACAATGCAATCTGCTCTGCATTATACAATGCAATCTGCTCTATGATCAATATACGTCTATAGCGCCCGCGTTTTCCCACTATATATATATAGCGTCCACATTTTCCCTCTATATATATATATAGCGTCCGCAGTTTGTTATATGTTCAATGTGTCTGCCATTTCGAAACAGTGATATCGAAGCTTCTGCATTATACAATGCAGTCTGCACTATACCATGCAATATGATCATTATGATACTAACACTTGAAAATAATTCGATATATATATCATGCAGTCTGTTGCAATGACATATACTTCAATAGAACACTCAATAATTGTATATTAGTGATCATAATTAGATAACTGGATTTACTCTGGCTACCTGTATAGGATATGGTCACACATGTGGTTATCGCAATCAGGGTAATCCGATCAGTGAGCACAATCAAAGTGGAGTATTAATCAGCATAATCATATAGATGGTAGCGCATGTCCCTTCATTGCACACTTATTAACAATACATAAGTTGTTTATTCTGGTACGATATTAGCAATTTGCTTTTGGCAATTTATAGTATGAAAAGAATACCAATCATTTGTGTGGATATGTGTATCTTAGAAAATGTATATGTTGCTTAATAATTGTTATTGGGGTTTTAAGGTAATAAACACATTAGTAAGACTTCATCAAATTAACGAAATAAAAAAGTGGTGATAACACATTAATTTCCCCACGATAAAAATCTCAAATTCTACCATGATATGATTTCAGTAAATACGATTTAGTTTCCAAATAGTTCATAGGTTTAATTCATTAAAGAGTACGTCTGGTAAATGTGCAGATGCGTCGATATCACATACATAATGAACATATAACAAACTGCGGACGCTATATATATAGAGGGAAAATGCGGACGCTATATATATATAGTGGGGAAAACGCGGGCGCTATAGAAAATGTATGTGTTGCTTAATAATTGTTATTGGGGTTTTAAGGTAATAAACACATTAGTAAGACTTCATCAAATTAACGAAATAAAAAAGTGATGATAACACATTAATTTCCCCACGATAAAAATCTCAAATTCTATCATGATATGATTTCAGTAAATACGATTTAGTTTCCAAATAGTTCATAGTTTTAATTCATTAACGAGTAAATCAATAACGAAAATAATAACAGAAAGGGACAAAGAAACGCATACTCTTTTTAAAAAAAAGACGAAATATTATATAATTTATAAGAAAATAACAAATTGAATGAAAGAAAAGACACCAGACACACTAAAAACACGGCGATTATAAGTTTGTTTAATCGCACACCTTATCTAACACCTTTATCAAGTAATACCTATAGCGCCCGCTTTTTCCCTATATGTTACATAGCGTCCGCATTTTCTCTCTATATATATAGCGCCCGCTTAACGCGTCCGCATTTTAGACAGCGCCATTTGGTTACCACAATGGAAATTAAGAAAAAGGTAGTGGATTGGATCAGGTGTATTAGTACAGAATGTGTGTGGGTTTGCTAAAACATGTCTAACCTATTTGGTATGGAAGTGAATCAGTATGGGGGAGGGCTGCAAAAAGTGTACTGGGAACCGGGGTATGGAAACTATGAATGTAGGCTGGTCTATACAGCCGGTATATATGGAAGAGAGACACATAGAGGGGGGCGAACAATGTCGGAGGGATGTGCCATCTGCCACAAATCTCAGGGTGAGGGTCGCCGTAAGGTTTAGTGCAAGGGAGTGATATTGATGGTAAACACGGCATCAATGCATGATGTATGTGCTGATTGGGCTTATTTACCCTCGACTCCGGCGAACCATGTGGACTAGCGTTGTATGCTTCTGCAGAATTCTTATTTATAGTTTATCGATACATAATTATATAATGTGTACCGGTATGTGTGTTCCGCTAATGACAAACCCTGGGGACCTAGACATATTTTCCTGTGCAGTCTTTATCGACGCAAAGCGGTTAACCAATACTAAGCCAATGTATGTATGTTCCTTTAATGTCAAACCCCTCGCGGGGACTTAAACATGTTTTCCTGAGCAGGTTTAGCCGACCTAAGCGATTAACCAGTACTAAGCAATGTGTGTGTGAAGTGCCTTGCTCAATGGCACTACATACGTGGCCTGGCCGAGTATCGAACCCGGGACTGTTCGATTCCAAATCCGACGTTCTACCACTGGACCACGGACGCCACATGTGTGTGAGGTGCCTTGTTCAATATGTGGCCTGACCGAGTATCGAACCCGGGATACACCTCTGAACCACGGATGCATCACCGAACGTATTTCATTGGAAATGATTAATAATATTGCTCTACTTTCAGTTGTACATGCAAGTATGGTAATGGTGAACCGTGTTATCAACAGTTTGTTCCAGAGGACATGATTAGACGCAGAATGGATATGAGAGAATTAACACAACGTATGTATTGGCTTATGGAATTGTCAATTTTCTACACACAGGTTAATCGTTATAATGATATGTAAATAGTATTGTTTTACGATTGCGAAACAAGGTTTTTTGTCAATTTATAACTAATCACTCAAGTTGGCGAGGATGAAAGCGTTTGTGTGGGAGAAAACACACTTGTCCGATCTGGTGACCATTATACCATCTTCTCGGTCCGAGGATCAAACACGGGTTGCATTGGTGGGAAGCACGAGCATGCTGACCACTACGCTAATCGGTTGAAGAGGCACATGCCCATCCCCTTGATTTTTTGATTTCCTCATTGATATTTTAGGGATTTTTCCTAAAAAATGAGGAATTGTTCCATCCTTATACATTAGCTGCTTTCAATTTGGCAACATTGGACAAAAGTGCTCAGTATATATTTCAAATTCGTAATAACAATTATGTTAATAAAAGCAGTATATATTTCCAATTCTTATTAACAATTATGTTAATATACCATTTCAATAAGTTGTCTGCAATGGGATTCCATTTTTATTCATAATTTCTGGCGTCCTATATGTCGATGTCCGTTTAATGAAATCACTGAATATATACATTTGTTTCTCAGGTTTGATGCTGACCATCCTGACACAGTATTTGTCAAGAATGACCCGGATGCAGAGGAGGTGGCCTTTCGAGTACTGCTGCCAGATACAACATTTCCGGATGGAGAGGCTCCAGGGATCTAACCCTCAGAACTCCCCCTTCAGAGGCAGCAATACCTCTATAAATCAATAAGAGAATTTGTAAACAATCCATATAAAGATATTGTGTGTCGAAGACCAGATGTAATGCCACCAGATGATTCGGATGGCGAAGGTCTGGTTACTTGTGGTCGTGGAAGCAATCGTGGGCGTGGCTGTGCGTGTGATCGTGGGAAGATGACAATGAATGCACACAGTCGTAGTCCTCATTAGACTCTGACAATAGCTGGACAACACCTATGATGATGATGATAGTGCATATGAAATGTACATGTGAATGAATCGTAAACATTGATTGTGGAGATTTGTTTGAACATAAACCTGGAAAATGTTGAAAACCCTGAACATTTGAATTTTTTTTTTTTTTATGTTACCATGTAAATATTTTGATGAAATTTTGTGTAAATAAAGGTTGTGTATGAATATATATATGCTACAAATTTCATTTTCATTGTACACATAGTAATGTGCGTTGCTAAGGAGTTTGTTTTGGCAACTTTAACCTCGATTTTGGGACTGTATTCATATTTCTGAAGCCGTAGCTATTGCAACTTAAAAAGTTCATATCTTTGTCAGTTTTTAACCTATAAAAAAATGTATACATCATTGGAAAGCTAATGCATTGCCCTTTCAGATGAGCACATAATCTCAGCTTTTAAAAAAATACCCATGTGACTGATTTTGTAATGGAGGGTCACATATAGACATGTACTTACATAAAAACCTGAACAAAATTCTCGTTATTTACAAAAAGACATTGGTCTAAAAATAATTATGTTACCACACAATAACACATATTTGATCAATCATTATTATAAGCATAATATTTGGTAAATTATATCATTGTTTCTAAAACCTTTTTTAACACTACACTAATTCTACAACTATCCTGTTCAGTCTGTCAATACATGAATGTTTTAAAACCATGACTAAAATGTTCTGAAGAACAATGTTTTAAGGAGTTTCTACAGAATCCAAGTTTCTCAAATCTACCGGTAAAGTGTTCCATAGCTGTGGCCGTACTGTTTTGAAGCTCCTGTCACCAAATGTGTTTTGTTTGTTATACGGTACCTCATAACAACCAGTAACATCTGAAGATCTTAATCTACGTCTTGGTACCTTTTCAATTAATAACTCGATAAGATACGCAGGGGTATGGCCTTTTGAACAGTTATACATTACAGTAAGAATTTTGAATTCAATTCTGGCCCTGATGGGAAGCCAGTGAAGTTGGTACAGTGCTTGTTTTGAACTATCATATTTCCTGAGCTTTAAAACAAGTTTAGCGCACATATTTTGTATTCTTTGCATTTTTTTGATATCACATTTGGGAACACCAAATAAAATTCCATTGCAATAATCCAGATGCGAGATGACAAGTGATAACACCAGAATTTCAGTGGCTTCTTTCGTAAGGTATTTTCTAATATTTTTTATTCTGAGAAAATTGAACATTGCGGTCTGACATTTTCGTTTGATGTGATCTTTAAAACTGAGATTCTCGTCTAAAAATGCACCAATATACCTTATACAGCTCACATATTTGATATTGTCACTAGCAACGTTAAGTTCTGTTACTGAGCATTTTGTGAGTTGATGTCTGCTCCCAAATAAGATGAATTCAGTTTTTGATGAGTTCATTTTGAGTTTGTTTTGCTTCATCCAGTTATCGATGTTTAAAGCACAATTTTCAAGTTCTTGGATAGCTTGTTTTTCATTATCCTTAGATGTTGGTTTAAACATTTTGTTTGCTATGTGATCATCTGCAAATCCATATAATGAAATTGACTGAGGGATTACACTGAACAATGTTCCAGCGTAAGTCAAGTAGAGCTAGGGCCCTAAACAGCTACCCTGGGGGACGCTACACTGTAGTGGACGTGGGGTTGATACGGCGGAGTCGACAGTGACACTACAGCTGCGTGGTCTTAGATAAGAGTCGATCCAATGAATAGCTGCACCACTAAGTCCATACTGTGATTTCAGCACTTGCACTAGAATATCGTGGTCAACCGTGTCAAACGCGGCGCTTAAGTCCAATGCCATGAGAGCACTGACTTCTTGGTGTTCCATGCCATTTAGTAGATCACTCACTGTAGTGCAGTTTCACATGAGTGATAGCATCTATACGCAGACTGGTTCTTCGGCAGAAGGTTGTGTTTACTGACATGATCGTTTAATCTAAACAAGGCTGCCTTTTCTGTGAGTTTAGATAGAAATGTTAAGTTGCTCACAGGACGATAATTGGACAGTACAAGATCAAGTCCCGCCTTTTTTAATAGTGGTCGAACTATTGCATGTTTCCACTTTGCAGGGAAAATTCCTTGTCTAAGAGACAAATTCACCAAGTTGGTAATTAAAGGAAGTAATTCCTCAAGATGCATTTTCAACAGTCTGGTTGGCAATTTATCAAGTTCACATGATTTTGTCTGAAGCCCCATTATAAGCTTTTTTGCTTCTTCGCTATCTTGGAATGTTTCTATAGCTGGAGTGTCTCTTTCTGCTGGTACATAACGTTCGTAGTCTTTAAGGGATTCACGGGTTTTGCCAATTTTATCCATGAAGAAATCAGCAAATTTTTCAGCCAATGAAATGTTGCTTTCCTCAGATGGCATCGGATTTTCAGATTTTGTTCCGGTTAATTCGGAAACCAACTTGTATAGTTGTTTAAGAGCAGGGCGGCATTACCTTCTTGTCCAAATCCTTTGTAGACGACAATTATGCTACCAAATTGAAAAGCTTTACACGACTGTTAGACACACAATTTTGTTGGTGTCTGGTGCCTGTGGTTAGACGTAAGTATGTCGGCAACTTTTGTTTTGTTTTTGTTGTCGTTAATTGTGTAAGTTAATTTGAATAACAAAGGAAAGCAGTATGTAACCCTTACCTCAGTTGTAGTTTATGGGCATACAGCACTTAGGTGGTGCAATTGCAAGATACATATAATACATTAATATACTATAAATACTCTGTTTGGGGGAAATGGCGCGCGTCGGAATTTAATTTGGATTTATTGTTTCAATTTGCAGTGACAAAATTCGAGACATTGTCAGTTGTATTTCGCTTTTGATTTGTTTCATAAGAAAAACAATACTACAGGTAAATAGTGTCATTGAAGCCAGGTAAACGGTGAAAAGTAAATGACACGTGTGACACGGTGCAAGTTGGTGAAACATTCCAGGTACATATCAATATTGTTAGATTCCATTTTTTATTTATTTAAATTTTGTTAGAGCTATTAATTGTTTATATATTATTATTCAATAGCAGACGGTTGATTTGTTGTTGTTGTTGTCTAAGCATTTAAAGGGAGAGTAATAGTGCAATAATAGTGTATTGGGATGGGAGATAATAAAAAGTAGTCCGGCAGTGAGATATGGATTATATCTCACTGATAGAAAACTGTATTTCATCAATTAGCATAAAATAAATACTCGTTATTCGAGTTTATTATGTGTTTGTACTTGTCAGTAACGTCTTGTGATACAGACTCGTTATACAAGTTTATTATGTGTTTGTACTTGTCAGTAACGTCTTGTGATACAGACTCGTTATACAAGTTTATTATGTGTTTGTACTTGTCAGTAACGTCTTGTGAGACAGACTCGTTATACAAGTTTATTATGTGTTTGTATTTGTCAGTAACGTCTTGTGATATATACTCGTTATACAAGTAAATTATGTGTGTGTACGTGTCGGTAACATCTTGTGATACATACTCGTTATACAAGTTTAGTATATGTTTGTACTTGTCAGTAACGTCTGGTGATACAGACTCGTTATAAAAGTTTATTATCTGTTTGTACTTGTCAGTAACGTCTGGTGATACAGACTTGTTATACAAGTGTATTATGTGTTTGTACGTGTCAGTAACGTCTTGTGAGACATACTCGTTATACAAGTCTATTATGTGTTTGTACTTGACAGTAACGTCTTGTGATACAGACTCGTTATACAAGTTTATTATGTGTTTGTACTTGTCAGTAACGTCTGGTGATACAGACTCGCTATACAAGTTTATTATGTGTTTGTACGGGTCAGTAACGTCATGTGATACATACTAGTACAAGTTTATTATGTGTTTGTACTTGTCAGTAACGTCTTGTGATACAGACATGTTATACAAGTTTAGTATGTGTTTGTACCTGACAATAACGTCTTGTGATACAGACTCGTTATACAAGTTTATTATGTGTTTGTACTTGTCAGTAACGTCTGGTGATACAGACTCGTTATACAAGTTTAGTATGTGTTTGTACTTGTCAGTAACGTCTTGTGATACAAACTAGTTATACAAGATTAGTATGTGTTTATGCTTGTCAGTAACGTCTGGTGATACAGACTTGTTATACAAGTTTATTATGTGTTTGTACGTATCAGTAACGTCTTGTGATACATACTAGTTATACAAGTTTATTATGTGTTTGTACTTGTCAGTAACGTCTTGTGATACAGACATGTTATACAAGTTTAGTATGTGTTTGTACTTGACAGTAAAGTATTGTGATACAGACTCGTTATACAAGTTTATTATGTGTTTGTACTTGTCAGTAACGTCTGGTGATACAGACCCGTTATACAAGTTTATTATGTGTGTGTACGGGTCAGTAACGTCTTGTGATACATATTAGTTATACAAGTTTATTATGTGTTTGTACTTGTCAATAACGTCTTGTGATACAGACATGTTATACAAGTTTAGTATGTGTTTGTACTTGACAGTAACGTCTTGTGATACATACTCGTTATACAAGTTTAGTATGTGTTTGTACTTGTCATTAACGTCTTGTGATACAGACTCGATATACAAGTTTATTATATGTTTGTACTTGTCAGTAACGTCTGGTGATACAGACTCGTTATACAAGTTTATTATCTGTTTGTACTTGTCAGTAACGTCTGGTGATACAGACTCGTTATACAAGTTTAGTAAGTGTTTGTACGTGTCAATAACGTCTTGTGATACATACTAGTTATACAAGTTTATTATGTGCTTGTACTTGTCAGTAACGTCTGGTGATACAGACTCGTTATAAAAGTTTAGTATGTGTTTGTACTTGTCAGTAACGTCTTTTGATACATACTAGTTATACAAGATTAGTATGTGTTTATACTTGTCAGTAACATCTGGTGATACATACTTGTTATACACGTTTATTATGTGTTTGTACTTGTCAGTAACGTCTTGTGATACATACTCGTTATTCAAGTTTATTATGTGTTTGTACTTGTCAGTAACGTCTTGTGATACATACTCGTTATTCAAGTTTATTATGTGTTTGTACTTGTCAGTAACGTCTTGTGATACATACTCGTTATACAAGTGTATTATGTGTTTGTACTTGTCAGTAACGTCTTGTGATACATACTAGTTATACAAGTTTATTATGTGTTTGTACTTGTGAGTAACGTCTTGTGATACATACTCGTTATACAAGTTTATTATGTGTTTGTACTTGTCAGTAACGTCTTGTGATACATACTCGTTATACAAGTTTATTAGGTATTTGTACTTGTCAGTAACGTCTTGTGATACATACTCGTTATACAAGTTTAATATGTGTTTGTACTTGTCAGTAACGTCTTGTGATACATACTCGTTATACAAGTTTAATATGTGTGTGTACTTGTCAGTAACGTCTTGTGATACATACTCGTTATACAAGTTTAATATGTGTTTGTACGTGTACGATAACGTCTTGTGATACATACACTCGCATACACGGGACAGTCGCAAGCATACACGTGCAACTCTCATACACACACGGACACCTACATACATGGGACACTCGCAAGCATACACAACACAAGACACTCGCAAGCATACACGGGCAACTAGGATACACGTAACACTCGCTTACACGGATACACTCGCAAGCATACACGGGACACTTGCAAGCATACACTGGACACTCACATACACTGGACACTCGCAAGCATACACTGGACACTCGCATACACGGGACACTCGCAAGCATACACTGGACACTCGCAAGCATACACTGGACACTCGCAAGCATACACTGGACACTCGCAAGCATACACTGGACACTCGCAAGCATACACTGGACACTCGCATACACGGGACACTCGCAAGCATACACTGGACACTCGCATACAGGGAAACTCGCAAGCATACACTGGACACTCGCATACACGGGACACTCGCAAGCATACACGGGACACTCGCACATACACGGGACACTCGCAAGCATACACGGGACACTCGCAAGCATACACGGGACACTCGCAAGCATACACTGGACACTCACATACACGGACACTCGCAAGCATACACTGGACACTCGCAAGCATACACGGGACACTCGCAAGCATACACGGGACACTCGCAAGCATACACTGGACACTCGCAAGCATACACTGGACACTCGCATACACGGGACACTCGCAAGCATACACGGGACACTCGCAAGCATACACGGGACACTCGCAAGCATACACTGGACACTCGCAAGCATACACGGGACACTCGCAAGCATACACTGTACACTCGCAAGCATACACAGGACACTTGCAAGCATACACGGACAACTCGGAACACTCGCATACACGGGACACTCGCAAGCATACACTGGACACTCGCAAGCATACACGGGACACTCGCAAGCATACACTAGACACTTGCAAGCATACACTGGACACTCACAAGCATACACTGGACACTTGCAAGCATACACTGGACACTCACATGCATACAATGGACACTTGCAAGCATACACTGGACACTCACATGCATACACTGGACACTTGCAAACATACACTGGACACTCACATACACGGGCAACTCAGATACACTGGACACTCACATACACGGGACACTCGCAAGCATACACGGGGCACTCACATACAAGGGACACTCACAAGCATACACGGGACACTCACAATCATACACTGACAACTCGGAAACATGGAACACTTGCATACACTGAACACTCAGATACACTCGCAAGTATACACGGGACACTCACAAACATGGGCAATTCGGATACACGGGACACTCACAAACACGGAACACTTGCAAACAGTACAGGATTATGACTTGCAAACAGTACAGAATTATGACTAAACTGTTTCTTCCTACAAAAGCTGCATTTAACTCCAATCGCAAACACGGGACAATCGCATACTCGGGGCACTCTTATACTCGGAGCACTCGCATACACGGGAAACTCACAAACAGTCATTCTGGACAGGATCATGACTTTCTTCCTACAAAAGCTGCATTTAAACACCATCTATTTCTTTCTTCTTGTAGTTGGACAAATGTCTTCATCGGGTGCAAGAAACAAGTGTTACTCTGATATGTTGTGTAAAGCACTCGACAAAATCGGGATAAACCAGTGGATGCGGCAGAACTATTACGAAAAAAGTGTATTAATGTGCATTGGTAATGAATTACAATTGATTGGTGAAAGTATGGTTAGGCAATCACGTATACTCCCAATGCACACGTTTGGGAGCTGCATCGAAGGCACAACAACAAGTGATATATTGTCAGACATCGATGCAATTCAGATTGCACCTAATAATGTTGTCGAACAAGGATTTGAAGGTATCAATGTGGTCGATGAGAATACAGTTGTTGTTATAACCGACAAGTTCACTCCTCCAGGATTTGTGAAATTGAAAGTACATGATGTACATGTAGGAGGTGTTTCTAATTTCGTCGAGCTCAGAGGCTGCTTTCTTTCAAATACATATAGAAAGATGTTTAAGCAAGGATATAAAGACATGTTACAAACTAGTCAAGAAAAACAAGCACAACTTGAAAGGCATGGACCAGCCCTAACGGTCACCAAAGGTAATAGTGATGAATACAATGATATAATCACTGCAGTTCACAGTAACTCATGGCTATCCAATAACATTGAATATTTCAATCGTCCAAGACATCATGGCTCGCCTAGTCAAGAAACATTAGACATTATGAAAGGCCAAGGCTGTTTGCTCGTTCCTACTGGACACCATTCGTACAAGGAAGAACATCGCATACTGCTGTGGCGGATTTCCTTCTCCTTCCAAGAGCGGCATCTGATGCTGAATCTAAACACAACCCAGTACAAATGCTACATGCTGCTAAAACTTGTAAAGAAACATCACATTTCTCCAATCATGGATTTGACGTCTTACCACTGCAAAACCGCATTACTTTACACAATTGAAAACACAGATGCAGAAATATGGAAGGAAGATAACATTTTGAACTGTTTGGTTTTGTGTTTGAAGAGGATAACGAAATGGTCAACCGAACGAATGTGTCCGAGCTATTTCATCCCGGAATTGAATTTATTTACTGGGAAGATAGAAGAACAAAAACTAAGCAAACTTACGCACATTTTGACCAGCATTACACGGCGTCCAGAATATTATCTGCAGCAAATATCCATTGATAATTTCGGAAAGTTAGTTGAACTATATACGAATGGTTCCATAGATGACGAAAACATTGAAGAGAAAGTGGAACAAATGGCACGAATTTCGATGTATTCATGTCTCCAAGAGATTGCTCGCAGTATATTACACATCCGTAGTAATGTTCTTTTAAAGATATCTTACAAATGCAGCTCTCTCGATATGGCTATCGAAAGACATTATAAGTGGTTGAACATTATCCAACATCTTCAAACCGAATCTAACATTAAAGTATATAAACTTGATCGTGTTCTCTGGGCTTATCCGCATATATGTCGGTTCTTACATTCAAGTCTGGCAAGCCACTTGACTCTCAAAGTCGTCAGGAGCCCCAACACACAGACACAAACCTGGTATATATTGTCAGTGGCCTACCATTTCTGGATGGGATTACACTCGGATGCGTATTCTGGAAAAATGAAACTCGCTACGTTTCTGTTGTACACAGGATATCTCAGTGCAGATGCACTGAAATCCAACTACTGTTCTACACTGGAAACACAATCGATATGTACCTGCTTTGTACAAAGTCGGGACAAAGGAATCACAAAATACACTTGCCAGAATCTATATAAATCTTGCTCAGTAGAAACATTTAAAATGAGTACATCTGTGTTTATGGAGAAATATGTGTCTGCATGCACTATTTTCTTGCCAACAGAGTCGGAACTTACTTTGTACCCGCTAAAGATTGAAATGCATAGAAGCATTGGCTATCAACCAACATTCTATGATATGATTTTGCAAACATAATATATGTGCAATAGTGAATTAGACAATTGTGCAACACTCGACTCAAAGGTGTATTACGTTCTACTAATGACATATCTCTCTGGAAAGAAGGAAAGAGATGAGTATATGACTATGCTAGACAATTGCTCAGCAGAACTATTGGTGCATCCAGAAACTACTTGGAATGTTTTGGGGTGGTTCATCAGCAGTGAGGAAATCAACCAGAAGTCTTTGACATACTACAAACGTTCTTGGGATTATGATATCGAGGTACAAAATGATAAGCACCCACTATTTCAATCAATACACAAGAATTCTGCGAAATGGCACATGGCTCTGTTGTTGTATCGAGCCTGGTTCAACAAAAACAAGTGACGTGTTTTATGTTTATTTATCGTCGCTACCGGTTACCCATATGAGCGACGCCTCCTGAAGAGATAGACATTTTAGATTTTTGGAGGATAGTGCAATGATACAGACAGAGACCCATTCCAGAGTCTCCTTTGGTTCTTTTACGTGCACGGTGTAAAGAACCGACACGAGACCAAGGTTTAACGTCCCATCCGAAAGACTCCAAATTTTTGATTAGAGTCGGAAGGGGAATTGAACCTGCGATCCCTGGATTACCAGTCCAGTGTGTTACCACTGGACTACAGATCCGTCTATGAATGGATGGATTATATGGGTTTTACCAACTATTATTCAGAGAAACAATGACTTATAAATGAGAGAAATTGGAAAGTTCCACATTAACATTACGTAATCATGAAACATGACTGAACCTGATATTCAATCAATTCTTCAAAGATGCCGAGCATTTAATCTTGAAAGACCTCTGGTCCCCATTGTCAGGAAACATGCTCACCAAAGCATGCAGACAGTTAACATTCAGAGAAACACTGGTTGATAAAGATGGAATTACTCGTACAAAACTAGTGTTTATTTATTATAGGGTCACCCCTATTGAAAGGGCCAGCCATTTCTGACTTATGAGACACCTCTTTTTATGAACATCAGTACTTCCCGAATCCTATGCTTGTATGTCAGGCGCCAGAACCATTATTTAACTAGCTGTCGGCTCACCAACAGGTCATATCAGAACGAACGAGATTCGAACCTTCGACCTCCTGCTCCGTAGGCAGACGCCTTAACCACTAGGCCACGACATACATCTAAGTGATCTAAGACTGGGTGCGACAGAAAGCATACCTTAAAGAATCCACCATGAGGACAATGCAAACCGTATCGGAGAAATACTATATAAGCTCTGCTTCCGTTTTAATCCTATATATATACTTACTTCTTTGATTGTGTGTACATGTATTGCTTTGTGTATGTATATAGTGGAATAAATATGCTTAATCAAAATAATTCTTGAAGGAAAACTGTTTCTATGTGCTTCGTGTGTGTTTTACGTTTATTTATCGTCCGCTACCAGTTGCCCATATGAGCGACACCTCCTGAAGTAATTTTAGGAGGATAGTGCAATGATACAGACAGAGACCAATTCCAGAGTCCCCTCTGGTTCTTTTACGTGCACTGTGTACAGCACCGACACGAGAAATCGGCTTAAAGTCACATCTGAAAGGCTGTTATTTTTATTAGGTCAGAAGGGGAATCGAACATGCGATCCCTGGATTACAAGTCCAGCGTGTTACCACTGGAATATGTTTGGTCAATATGATAGTATTTTAAGACTGGAGCTATTTAAGGAACTAGAACAGATTTGTCCAAAACAAAGTGGAAAGTCATAATTATTATGTTTCTTTGTTCGTAATATCATTGACCATTTCATGATACAATTACATGATAACATGATACATGATAAGATAATCGTATGTTAAATTAAAGAGGAGATATTTGGCAATTTTGTTTGATTGGTTGTCAAACGACCATACTATAATCTCATTCATTTATATGTCTCTGTTGGAAACTGGTGATGACATGTATTATTATGACCTTGAAATGTTGTGGTTATGCAGGAACAAACTGACTCAAGCTAGAGGGTTCAAGGTAGATATAATGTAGAAACACAAAGCTAGAGGACATGTAGTAAAACCAAGTACAAGGTTGAAGCTAGAGGGCATGTAGTAAAACCAAGTACAAGGTTGAAGCTAGAGGGCATGTAGTAAAACCAAGTACAGGGTTGAAGCTGGAGGGCATGTAGTAACACCAAGTACATGGTTGAAGCTGGAGGGCATGTAGTAAAACCAAGTACAGGGTTGAAGCTAGAGGGCATGTAGTAAAACCAAGTACAAGGTTGAAGCTGGAGGGCATGTAATAAAACCAAGTACAAGGTTGAAGCTAGAGGGCATGTAGTAAATCCAAGTACAGGGTTGAAGCTAGAGGGCATGTAGTAAAACCAAGTACATGGTTGAAGCTAGAGGGCATGTAGTAAATCCAAGTACAG
>JABXNX010000050.1:0-16683 GCA_014843695.1 Archivesica marissinica | reverse complement strand
GTGGGAGGTTACATGTGTATGTGGGAGGTTACATGTGTATAATGTGGGAGGTTACATATGTATGATGTGGGAGGTTACATGTGTATGATGTGGGAGATTACATGTGTATATGGGAGGTTACATGTGTATGATGTGGGAGGCTACATGTGTATGATGTGGGAGGTTACATGTGTAGGTGGGAGGTTACATGTGTATGTGTGAGATTACATGTGTATGTGGGAGGTGTATGATTTGGGAGGTTACATGTGTATGATGTGGGAGGTTACATGTGTATGTGGGAGGTGTATAATTTGGGAGGTTACATGTGTATGATGTGGGAGGTTACATGTGTATGATGTGGGAGGTTACATGTGTATGTGGGAGAATACATGTGTATGTGGGAGGCTACATGTGCATGTGGGAGGTTACATGTGTATGTGGGAGGTTACATGTGTATGGTGTGGGAGGTTACATGTGTATGTGGGAGGTTACATGTATATGTGGGAGGTTACATGTGTATGTGGGAGGTTACATGCGTATGTGGGAGGTTACATGTGTATGATGTGGGAGGTTACATGTGTACGTGGGATGTGCCAATTGTATGATGTGGGAGATTACATATGGAAACAGAGGAAACAGTAATGTCACGGTTGAGACTTGGACATACCAGTTTCACACACTCATTTGTATTGAAAAGAGAGGATCCACCATGGTGTATAGCATGCCATTCCTCTATAAATGTTGAACACATCTTAATTCACTGTGTAGATTTAGCACTCATTCGTCGAAAATATTATACAGTTGTGACAATGAAGGATCTTTTCGACACTTGATTTTAAATACATTATTGCATTTTTAAAAAAATCACATCTTTTCCATAAATTGTAAGTTTTACAACTGACGTTTTTTTATCATTTTTACAGCTTGATAAATTTTGTTGCAATTGACCTTTCGTCATTACAATTTTAATACATACAGTATGTTATCTACATAATATTTTTAATTGTAGATATCTTATATATAATATACTTAACCCGGCGCGATATAGCCTGAACTGTGCTGATGCGCCGTTAAACCAAATACTCACTCACTTCTACAGTCTATACAATATACTTAACCCAGCGCGATATAGTCTGAACTGTGCTGATGCGCCGTTAAACCAAATACTCACTCACTTCTACAGTCTATACAATATACTTAACCCAGCGCGATATAGTCTGAACTGTGCTGATGCGCCGTTAAACCAAATAATCACTCACTTTTTAATTTTACTATTTTTGTTTTTGTAGAAATAAACGTTTATTTTCTTGTGCTTTATTCCTATTATAAATGTTCCATACTCGATTGAATTCTTTACGTTTATTATAACAACCAGCGTTAAACAACGTACAACTTCGAACATGTGTAGTTACATTTGCAACCTGAACATGGACCTGAACAATTGAGAACTGTGTTCCCGTAATCCTAGCATACAGGCATGTAGTTCCTATAAGGCGCTGAAGGCCCGGGCCTACATATTTCCACAGAAAATTAAAATCCAAATACACCACAAATGCAAGGGGGTATTAGCATGCATGCATGATATAGCATCTAGATCAGCAATCACAAATCTCACGGCGCGATCATATTTTTGAAATCAGTGTGACATTTCATCTCTGTGCATAGCAATGTTATATTAAAGTTAATATCATTTTGAAATTTGAACGTCTAAAAGGTACATTGAAATGCGTAAGAATGCACCACCAAAATACTAGTATTCAAAAATGTCCTAACGAATCAAACACCCTCAGACACATCTAGTATAACTGTACTCAATGCTCAGTACTCAACCCAATTTATTAGTCGGGCCTGCAAATTCAAAAAGGCTAGCTACGCTCCTGCCATACATGTATATATAAAGTGGATATTATCAACATATCCAATTTACATTTACATGTCTAGGTCATCGGAAAGGGTTTAACATTAATGGAACATACATACATACAAGTTTTCATCTTTATTTTTATGCACACATGATAAAAATAACAAAAGGCGTTCGGTTGAATTCACACGACTATTATATTCAAACTTACAAAGCATGGCGACAGACGGATCTGTAGTCCAGTGGTAGCACGCTGGACTGGTAATCCATGGGTCGCAGGTTCGACCCCCCGTCTGACCATAATAAAATTAACAGTCTTTCAGATGGGACGTTAAACCGAGTTCTCGTGTCTGTGCTTTACACCGTGCACGTAAAAGAATCAGAGGAGACTCTGGAATAGGTCTCTGTCTGTATCATTGCACTATCCTCCAAAATCTAGTTACTAATCTCTTCAGGAGGCGTCGCTCATATGGGCAACGGTAGCGACGATAAATAAACGTAAAACACACAAAGCATGGCGACGCAGTATGAGGGGTGACAATGAATTAGATCAACTGCTCAGAAGTGAAACTGATAGTATGTATTCAGTATACCCTGTGGTGGTCCTATCACAGGCTTCTGTTACAGGCAAGTTACACATGGTCATTGTAGCTGTTCATGTTCAATAAAACATGCGCAAATAAAATATCCAAAGCACAGCTTAGCAAAATCGCATCTACGCAAGTTCCGGTTTCACATAGAAGGGCATCTCGACGCCATTATCAATTTCTACTTAGACGCTCCTCTCAACGCCTTTATCCATTTGTACAAAGAAGTGCCTCTCAACACCATTATCCATTTCCACACAAGCACTAAACGCCAATTCATTATCCATTTCCCACACAGAAAAGAAGTGCCTCTCAGCGCTATGTACATTCCAACATATAACGCCGCTCTATGACATTGCTTATTCCCACATAGAAATGCGTCTACACACTATTTTCATTCCCACATATAAGTGCTCCTCGACGTCACCATGTACATTGTCATATAGAAGTGCTCCTCGACGCCACCATGTACATTGTCATATAGAAGTGCTCCTCGACGCCACCATGTACATTGTCATATAGAAGTGCTCCTCGACGCAACCATGTACATTGTCATATAGAAGTGTCATATCCAATTCCATAATTTTATAGAAGTACTTCTCTACATCATATCCAATCCCATATAGAAGTACCTCTCTACGTCATATCCAATCCCATATAGAAGTGCCTCTCTACGTCATATCCAATCCCATATAGAAGTATATCTCTACGTCATATCCAATCCCATATAGAAGTGACTCTCTACGTCATATCCAATCCCATATAGAAATGCCTCTCTACGTCATATCCAATCCTATATAGAAGTACCTCTCTACGTCATATCCAATCCCATATAGAAGTGCCTCTCTACGTCATATCCAATCCCATATAGAAGTACCTCTCTACGTCATATCCAATCCCATATAGAAGTACCTCTCTAGGTCATATCCAATCCCATATAGAAGTGCCTCTCTACGTCATATCCAATCCCATATAGAAGTACTTCTCTACGTCATATCCAATCCCATATAGAAGTACCTCTCTACGTCATATCCAATCGTATATAGAAGTGCCTCTCTACATCATATCCAATCCCATACAGAAGTACTTCTCTACGTCATATCCAATCCCATATAGAAGTAATTCTCTACGTCATATCCAATCCCATATAGAAGTACTTCTCTACATCATATCCAATCCCATACAGAAGTACTTCTCTACGTCATATCCAATCCCATATAGAAGTACCTCACTACGTCATATCCAATCCCATATAGAAGTACTTCTCTACGTCATATCCAATCCCATATAGAAGTGCCTCTCTACGTCATATCCAATCCCATATAGAAGTACTTCTCTACGTCATATCCAATCCCATATAGAAGTACTTCTCTACGTCATATCCAATCCCATATAGAAGTACTTCTCTACGTCATATCCAATCCCATATAGAAGTACTTCTCTACGTCATATCCCATCCCATATAGAAGTACTTCTCTACATCATATCCAATCCCATATAGAAGTGCCTCACTACGTCATATCCAATCCCATATAGAAGTACTTATCTACGTCATATCCAATCCCATATAGAAGTGCCTCTCTACGTCATATCCAATCCCATATAGAAGTACCTCTCTACGTCATATCCAATCCAATATAGAAGTACCTCTCTACGTCATATCCAATCCCATATAGAAGTACCTCTCTACGTCATATCATATGTGACCTCTATTAAGCAGCCAACCTGTGTTAAGCAGCCAGTGTCCAGATTCCCAATATGTTGTTTTAGTATACATTTTACCTCTATTAAGCAGCCACCTGTGCTAAGCAGCTACTTTCTGTGAGTCCCTTGGTTGGCTGCGTAAGACATGTGTGACTGTACATGATTCAATGCATGGAAAAGTACCTGTTCTCCAAAATGTTCGGAATATCTTCTATAAAAGTGTTTGCGGACGCCTTAACCACTGGGCCACGGAAACGGTTCTATAAGATGTCAATGCGAAGCTGGTATGTGGCTAGACAAATTGTAAACACATATCGTATATGTCTCACAACTTCCTTAAACACCCCTCATCACGTGACATTGTAATTCAATCTTAAAGTTGCTGTCGAATCACACTGCTATGAGATATAGCTTTCTATTAATGCAGTCTTTCCGGTGAATAGTTTATGTTAAACTACATATTTTCATGGATGTTTATGGTTGAGATTAGGTAGATTATGTAGATATATTCCCAACATTTATGCCGCTATATTTCAGGTAAGCAAACTTTTAATTATATTTTTCATTTCATTTATTTATTGGCAAATGGCAAAACATTGCCTTTGGCCATTTACAATATCATAATAAATATGGCCAGGAAGTTTATCTTAATAGATTCATGTATATATTATGTTGCAGTTTTGTACAGAAGTTTATCTTAATATATTCATGTATATATCATGTTGCAGTTTTGTACAGAACTTTCTTATTTTCTGTGCACATTAACATTTTTTTAGTAAATTGATAACAATGGCAATAACATTATGAAGAAAGCTGGCGACGAAGGACGGTGATGGTCACATGATACATTATACAAGTTTATTATGTGTTTGTACTTGTCAGTGATGTCTGGTGATATATACTCGTTATACAAGTTTATTATGTGTTTGTACTTGTCAGTAACGTCTTGTGATACATACTCGTTATACAAGTTTATTATGTGTTTGTACTTGTCAGTGATGTCTGGTGATAATTACTCGTTATACAAGTTTATTATGTGTTTGTACTTGTCAGTAACGTCTTGTGATATATACTCGTTATACAAGTTTATTATGTGTTTGTACTTGTCAGTGATGTCTGGTGATACATACTCGTTATACAAGTTTATTATGTGTTTGTACTTGTCAGTAACGTCTTGTGATACATACTCGTTATACAAGTTTATTATGTGTTTGTACTTGTCAGTGATGTCTGGTGATACATTCTCGTTATACAAGTTTATTATGTGTTTGTACTTGTCAGTGATGTCTGGTGATACATACTCGTTATACAAGTTTATTATGTGTTTGCACTTGTCAGTAACGTCTTGTGAGACAGACTCGTTATACAAGTTTATTATGTGTTTGTACTTGTCAGTAACGTCTTGTGAGAAAGACTCGTTATACACGTTTATTATGTGTTTGTACTTGTCAGTAACGTCTTGTGAGACATACTCGTTATACAAGTTTATTATGTGTTTGCACTTGTCAGTAACGTCTTGTGAGACAGACTCGTTATACACGTTTATTATGTGTTTGTACTTGTCAGTAACGTCTTGTGATACATACTCGTTATACAAGTTTATTATGTGTTTGTACTTGTCAGTAACGTCTTGTGATACATACTCGTTATACAAGTTTATTATGTGTTTGTACTTGTCAGTGATGTCTGGTGATACATACTCGTTATACAAGTTTATTATGTGTTTGTACTTGTCAGTGATGTCTGGTGATACATACTCGTTATACAAGTTTATTATGTGTTTGTACTTGTCAGTAACGTCTTGTGAGACAGACTCGTTATACAAGTTTATTATGTGTTTGTACTTGTCAGTAACGTCTTGTGAGACAGACTCGTTATACAAGTTTATTATGTGTTTGTACTTGTCAGTAACGTCTTGTGATACAGACTCGTTATACAAGTTTATTATGTGTTTGTACTTGTCAGTAACGTCTTGTGATACATACTCGTTATACAAGTTTATTATGTGTTTGTACTTGTCAGTAACGTCTTGTGATACATACTCGTTATACAAGTTTATTATGTGTTTGTACTTGTCAGTGATGTCTGGTGATACAGACTCGTTATACAAGTTTATTATGTGTTTGTACTTGTCAGTAACGTCTTGTGAGACAGACTCGTTATACACGTTTATTATGTGTTTGTACTTGTCAGTAACGTCTTGTGATACATACTCGTTATACAAGTTTATTATGTGTTTGTACTTGTCAGTAACGTCTTGTGAGACAGACTCGTTATACACGTTTATTATGTGTTTGTACTTGTCAGTAACGTCTTGTGATACATACTCGTTATACAAGTTTATTATGTGTTTGTACTTGTCAGTAACGTCTTGTGATACATACTCGTTATACAAGTTTATTATGTGTTTGTACTTGTCAGTAACGTCTTGTGATACAGACTTGTTATACAAGTTTATTATGTGTTTGTACTTGTCAGTAACATCTTGTGATACATACTCGTTATACAAGTTTATTATGTTTTATACTTGTCAGTAACGTCTTGTGAGATATACTCGTTATACAAGTTTATTATGTGTTTGCACTTGTCAGTAACGTCTTGTGAGACATACTCGTATTCAAGTTTATAAAGTGTTTGTACTTGTCAGTAACGGTTTGTGAGACATACTCGTTATACAAGTTTATTATGTGTTTGTACTTGTCAGTAACGTTTGTGAGACATACTCGTATACAAGTTATTATGTGTTTGTACTTGTAGTAACGGTTTGTGAGACATACTCGTTATACAAGTTTATTATGTGTTTGCACTTGTCAGTAACGTCTGGTGATACATACTCGTTATACAAGTTTATTATGTGTTTGTACTTGTCAGTAACGTCTTGTGATACATACTCGTTATACAAGTTTATTATGTGTTTGTACTTGTCAGTAACGTCTTGTGATACATACTCGTTATACAAGTTTATTATGTGTTTGTACTTGTCAGTAACGTCTTGTGAGAAAGACTCGTTATACACGTTTATTATGTGTTTGTACTTGTCAGTAACGTCTTGTGAGACATACTCGTTATACAAGTTTATTATGTGTTTGCACTTGTCAGTAACGTCTTGTGATACATACTCGTTATACAAGTTTATTATGTGTTTGTACTTGTCAGTAACGTCTTGTGATACATACTCGTTATACAAGTTTATTATGTGTTTGTACTTGTCAGTAACGTCTTGTGATACATACTGGTTATACAAGTTTATTATGTGTTTGTACTTGTCAGTAACGTCTTGTGAGACATACTCGTTATACAAGTTTATTATGTGTTGTACTTATCAGTAACGTCTTGTGATACAGACTCGTTATACAAGTTTATTATGTGTTTGTACTTGTCAGTAACGTCTTGTGATACATACTCGTTATACAAGTTTATTATGTGTTTGCACTTGTCAGTAACGTCTTGTGATACAGACTCGTTATACAAGTTTATTATGTGTTTTACTTGTCAGTAACGTCTTGTGATACATACTGGTTATACAAGTTATTATGTGTTTGTACTTGTCAGTAACGTCTTGTGATACATACTCGTTATACAAGCTTATTATGTGTTTGTACTTGTCAGTAACGTCTTGTGATACAGACTCGTTATACAAGTTTATTATGTGTTTGTACTTGTCAGTAACATCTTGTGATACATACTCGTTATACAAGTTTATTATGTGTTTGTACTTGTCAGTAACGTCTTGTGAGACATACTCGTTATACAAGTTTATTATGTGTTTGCACTTGTCAGTAACGTCTTGTGATACATACTCGTTATACAAGTTTATAAAGTGTTTGTACTTGTCAGTAACGTCTTGTGAGACATACTCGTTATACAAGTTTATTATGTGTTTGTACTTGTCAGTAACGTCTTGTGATACATACTCGTTATACAAGTTTATTATGTGTTTGTACTTGTCAGTAACGTCTTGTGATACATACTCGTTATACAAGTTTATTATGTGTTTGTACTTGTCAGTAACGGTTTGTGAGACATACTCGTTATACAAGTTTATTATGTGTTTGCACTTGTCAGTAACGTCTGGTGATACATACTCGTTGTACAAGTTTATTATGTGTTTGTACTTGTCAGTAACGTCTTGTGAGACACACTCGTTATACAAGTTTATTATGTGTTTGTACTTGTCAGTAACGTCTTGTGATACATACTCGTTATACAAGTTTATTATGTTTTGTACTTGTCAGTAACGTCTTGTGATACATACTCTTTATACAAGTTTATTATGTGTTTGTACTTGTCAGTAACGTCTGGTGATACATACTCGTTATACAAGTTTATTATGATACACGGGACACCCGGATACACGGGACACCCGCATACACGGGACACCCGGATACACTCGCATACACGGGACACCCGGATACACGGGACACCCGCATACACGGGACACCCGGATACACGGGACACACGGATACATGGGACACCCGCATACACGGGACACCCGCATACACGGGACACCCGGATACACTCTCAAACACGGGACACCCGGATACACTGGACACCCGGATACACTCGCATACACGGGACACCCGCATACACGGAACACCCGGATACACTGGACACCCGGATACACTCGCAAACACGGGACACCCGGATACACGGGACACCCGGATACACTGGACACCCGGATACACTCGCATACACGGGACACCCGCATACACGGAACACCCGGATACACTGGACACCCGGATACACTCGCAAACACGGGACACCCGGATACACGGGACACCCGGATACACTGGACACCCGGATACACTCGCATACACGGGACACCCGCATACACGGAACACCCGGATACACTCGCATACACGGGACACCCGGATACACGGGACACCCTGATACACTCGCATACACGGTACACGCGGATACACGGGACACCCGTATACACACGCATACACGGGACACCCGGACACACGGGACAAACACATACACGGGACAATCGCAAACTCGGGATACACGGCACAATCGCATACACGGGACAGTCCATTCGCATACACGGGACACTCCAATCGCATACACGGGACAATCGCAAACACGGGATACACGGCACAGTCGCATATACGGGACACTCGCATATTCGGGACACTCCAATCGCATACACGGGATACTCCAATCGCATACACGCGACAATCGCATACACGTGACACTCCAATCGCAAACACGGGACAATCGCAAACACGGGGCAACCGCATACACGGGACACCCCAATCACAAACACGGGGCAACCGCATACACGGGACAGTCCATTCGCATACACGGGACACTCCAATCGCATACACGGGACAATCGCAAACACGGGATACACGGCACAGTCGCATATACGGGACACTCGCATATTCGGGACACTCCAATCGCATACACGGGATACTCCAATCGCATACACGCGACAATCGCATACACGTGACACTCCAATCGCAAACACGGGACAATCGCAAACACGGGGCAACCGCATACACGGGACACCCCAATCACAAACACGGGGCAACCGCATACACGGGACACTCCAATCGCATACACGGGACACTCCAATCGCATACACGGGACACTCCAATCGCATACACGGGGCAATCGCATACAAGGGACACCCCAATCGCAAACACGGGGCAACCGCATACACAGGACACCTCAATCGCAAACACGGGACACCCCAATCGCAAACACGGGACAAACGCAAACACGGGGCAACCGCATACACAGGACACCTCAATCGCAAACACGGGACACCCCAATCGCAAACACGGGACAAACGCATACACGGGACACCTCAATCGCAAACACGGGGCAACCGCATACATGGGACACACCAATCGCAATCACGGGGCAATCGCATTAATGGGACACCTCAATCGCAATAACGGGGCAATCGCATTCACGGGACACCCCAATCGCAATCACGAGGCAATCGCATAAACGGGACACCCCAATCGCAATCACGGGGCAATCGCATTCATGGACACTCCAATCGCAAACACGGGGCAATCGCATTCATGGGACACCTTAATCGCAATCACGGGGCAATCGCATTCATGGGACACCCCAATCGCAAACACTGGACAACCGCATACACGGGACACCCCAATCGCAATCACGGGGCAATCGCATTCATGGGACACTCCAATCGCAAACACGGGGCAATCGCATTCATGGGACACCCCAATCGCAAACACTGGACAACCGCATACACGGGACACCCCAATCGCAATCACGGGGCAATCGCATTCATGGGACACTCCAATCGCAATCACGGGGCAATCGCATACACGGGACACCCCAATCGCAATCACGGGGCAATCGCATTCATGGGACACCCCAATCACAATCACGGGGCAATCGCATTCATGGGACACCCCAATCGCAAACACGGGTCACTCCAATCGCAAACACGGGATATACGGCACAATCGCATATACGGGACACTCGCATACTCGGGACACTCCAATCGCATACACGGGACACTCCAATCGCATACACGCGACAATCGCATACACGGGACACTCCAATCGCAAATACGGGACAATCGCAAACACGGGGCAACCGCATACACGGGACTCTCCAATCGCATACACGGGACACTCCAATCGCATACACGGGACACTCCAATCGCATACACGGGGCAACCGCATACACGGGACACCCCAGTCGCAAACATGGGGCAATCGCAAACACGGGAAACCCCAATCGCAAACACGGGACAATCGCAAACACGGGGCAATCGCAAACATGGGGCAACCGCATACACGGGACACCCCAATCGCAAACACGGGGCAATCGCATACACGGGACACCCCAATCGTAAACACGGGGCAACTGCATACACGGGACACCTCAATCGCAAACACTGGACACCCCAATCGCAAACACGGGACACACGCAAACACGTGGCAACCGCATACACGGGACACCTCAATCACAAACACGTGGCAACCGCATACATGGGACACCCCAATCGCAATCACGGGGCAATCGCATTCATGGGACACCCCAATCGCAAACACGGGACAAACGCAAACACGGGGCAACCGCATACACAGGACACCTCAATCGCAAACACGGGACACCCCAATCGCAAACACGGGACAAACGCAAACACGGGGCAACCGCATACACGGGACACCTCAATCGCAAACACGGGGCAACCGCATACATGGGACACACCAATCGCAATCACGGGGCAATCGCATTAATGGGACACCTCAATCGCAATCACGGGGCAATCGCATTCACGGGACACCCCAATCGCAATCACGAGGCAATCGCATAAACGGGACACCCCAATCGCAATCACGGGGCAATCGCATTCATGGGACACTCCAATCGCAAACACGGGGCAATCGCATTCATGGGACACCTTAATCGCAATCACGGGGCAATCGCATTCATGGGACACCCCAATCGCAAACACTGGACAACCGCATACACGGGACACCCCAATCGCAATCACGGGGCAATCGCATTCATGGGACACTCCAATCGCAAACACGGGGCAATCGCATACACGGGACACCCCAATCGCAATCACGGGGCAATCGCATTCATGGGACACCCCAATCACAATCACGGGGCAATCGCATTCATGGGACACCCCAATCGCAAACACGGGTCACTCCAATCGCAAACACGGGATATACGGCACAATCGCATATACGGGACACTCGCATACTCGGGACACTCCAATCGCATACACGGGACACTCCAATCGCATACACGCGACAATCGCATACACGGGACACTCCAATCGCAAATACGGGACAATCGCAAACACAACACGGGGCACCGCATACACGGGACTCTCCAATCGCATACACGGGACACTCCAATCGCATACACGGGACACTCCAATCGCATACACGGGGCAACCGCATACACGGGACACCCCAGTCGCAAACATGGGGCAATCGCAAACACGGGAAACCCCAATCGCAAACACGGGACAATCGCAAACACGGGGCAATCGCAAACATGGGGCAACCGCATACACGGGACACCCCAATCGCAAACACGGGGCAATCGCATACACGGGACACCCCAATCGTAAACACGGGGCAACTGCATACACGGGACACCTCAATCGCAAACACTGGACACCCCAATCGCAAACACGGGACACACGCAAACACGTGGCAACCGCATACACGGGACACCTCAATCACAAACACGTGGCAACCGCATACATGGGACACCCCAATCGCAATCACGGGGCAATCGCATTCATGGGACACCCCAATCGCAAATACGGGACAACCGCATACACGGGACACCCCAATCGCAATCACGGGGCAATCGCATTCATGGGACACCCCAATCGCAAACACGGGACAACCGCATACACGGGACACCCCAATCGCAATCACGGGGCAATCGCATTCATGGGACACCCCAATCGCAAACACGGGACAAGCGCATACACGGGACACCCCAATCGCAATCACGGGGCAATCGCATTCATGGGACACTCCAATCGCAAACACGGGGCAATCGCATTCATGGGACACCTCAATCGCAATCACGGGGCAATCGCATTCATGGGACACTCCAATCGCAAACACGGGACAACCGCATACACGGGACACCCCAATCACAATCACGGGGCAATCGCATTCATGGGACACTCCAATCGCAAACACGGGGCAATCGCATTCACGGGACACCCCAATCGCAAACACGGGACAATCGCATTCATGGGACACCTCAATCGCAATCATGGGGCAATCGCATTCATGGGACACCCCAATCGCAAATACGGGACAACCGCATACACGGGACGCCCCAATCGCAATCACGGGGCAATCGCATTCATGGGACACCCCAATCGCAAACACGGGACAACCGCATACACGGGACGCCCCAATCGCAATCACAGGGCAATCGCATTCATGGGACACCTCAATCGCAAACACGGGGCAATCGCATTCAAGGGACACTCCAATCGCAAACACGGGGCAATCGCATTCAAGGGACACTCCAATCGCAAACACGGGACACTCCAATCGCAAACACGGGATACACGGCACAATCGCATATATGGGACACTCGCATACTCGGGACACCCCAATCGCAAACACGGGGCAATCGCATACACGGGACACCCCAATCGTAAACACGGGGCAACTGCATACACGGGACACCTCAATCGCAAACACTGGACACCCCAATCGCAAACACGGGACACACGCAAACACGTGGCAACCGCATACACGGGACACCTCAATCACAAACACGTGGCAACCGCATACATGGGACACCCCAATCGCAATCACGGGGCAATCGCATTCATGGGACACCCCAATCGCAAATACGGGACAACCGCATACACGGGACACCCCAATCGCAATCACGGGGCAATCGCATTCATGGGACACCCCAATCGCAAACACGGGACAACCGCATACACGGGACACCCCAATCGCAATCACGGGGCAATCGCATTCATGGGACACCCCAATCGCAAACACGGGACAAGCGCATACACGGGACACCCCAATCGCAATCACGGGGCAATCGCATTCATGGGACACTCCAATCGCAAACACGGGGCAATCGCATTCATGGGACACCTCAATCGCAATCACGGGGCAATCGCATTCATGGGACACCCCAATCGCAAAACGGGACAACGCATACACGGGGACACCCAATCGCAATCACGGGGCAATCGCATTCATGGGACACTCCAATCGCAAACACGGGGCAATCGCATTCACGGGACACCTCAATCGCAATCACGGGGCAATCGCATTCATGGGACACCTCAATCGCAATCATGGGGCAATCGCATTCATGGGACACCCCAATCGCAAATACGGGACAACCGCATACACGGGACGCCCCAATCGCAATCACGGGGCAATCGCATTCATGGGACACCCCAATCGCAAACACGGGACAACCGCATACACGGGACGCCCCAATCGCAATCACAGGGCAATCGCATTCATGGGACACCTCAATCGCAAACACGGGGCAATCGCATTCAAGGGACACTCCAATCGCAAACACGGGGCAATCGCATTCAAGGGACACTCCAATCGCAAACACGGGACACTCCAATCGCAAACACGGGATACACGGCACAATCGCATATATGGGACACTCGCATACTCGGGACACTCCAATCGCATACACGGGACACTCCAATCGCATACACAGGACACTCCAATCGAATTCACGGGACAATCGCAAACACGGGACACTCCAATCGCAAACACGGGGCAATCGTATTCATGTGACACTCCAATCGCATACACGGGACACCCCAATCGCAAACACGGGGCAATCGCATACACGGGACACCCCAATCACGGGGCAATCGCATTCATGGGACACTCCAAAGCAATCACGTGGCAATCGCATTCACGGGTCACTCCAATCGCAAACACGGGACAACCGCATAGACGGGACACCCCAATCGCAATCACGGGGCAATCGCATTCAAGGGATACTCCAATCGCAAACACGGGACACTCCAATCGCAAACACGGGACACTCCAATCGCATACTCGGGACAATCGCAAACACGGGATACACGGCACAATCGCATATACGGGACACTCTCATCCTCGGGACACTCCAATCGCATACACGGGACACTCCAATCGCATACACGGGACACTCCAATCGTAAACACGAGGCAATCGCATTCATGTGACACTCCAATCGCATACACGGGACACCCCAATCGCAAACACGGGGCAATCGCATACACGGGACACCCCAATCGCAATCACGGGGCAATCGCATTCATGGGACACTCCAATCACAAACACGGGACAATCGCATTCACGGGACACTCCAATCACAAACACGGGACAATCGCATTCACGGGACACTTCAATCGCAATCACGGGACAATCTCATACAAGCGGCACTCGCATATTCGGGGGACAATCGCATACTCGGTGCACTCGCATACTCGGGACAATCGCATACTCGGGGCACTCGCAAACACGGGACACTCTCATACACGGGACACTCCAATCGCATACACGGGACACTCCAATCGCATTCACGGGACACTCCAATCGCATTCACGGGACACTCCAATCGCAAACACGGTGAAATCGCATTTACGGGACACTCCACTCGCAAACACGGGACAATCGCAAACTCGGGGCACTCCAATCGCAAACACGGTGAAATCGCATTTACGGGACACTCCAATCGCAAACACGGGACAATCGCATACTCGGGGCACTCCAATCGCAAACACGGTGCACTCGCATTCACGGGACACTCCGCTCGCAAACACAGGACAATCGCAAACACGGGGCAATCGCAAACACGGGGCAATCGCATTTACGGGACACCCCAATCGCAAATACGGGGCAATCGCATTCATGAGACACCTCAATCGCAAACACGGGGCAATCGCATTCACGGGACACTCCAATCGCAAACACGGGACACTCCAATCGCATACACGGGACAATCGCAAACACGGGATACACTGCACTATCGCATATACGGGACACTCGCATACTCGGGACACTCCAATCGCATACACGGGACTCTCCAATCGCATACACGGGACACTCCAATCGAATTCACGGGACAATCGCAAACACGGGACACTCCAATCGTAAACACGGGACAATCACATTCACGGGACACTCCAATCGCAAACACGGGACAATCGCATACTCTGGGCACTCTTATACTCGGGGCACTCGCATACACGGGAGACTCACAAACATTCATTCTGGACAGGATCATGACTTTCTTCCTACAAAAGCTGCATATAAACACCATCTATTTATTTCTTCTTGTAGTTGGACAAATGTCTTCATCGGGTGCAAGAAACAAGTGTTACTCCGATATGTTGTGTAAAGCACTCGACAGAATCGGGGCAAACCAGTGGATGCGGCTGAAATTTTACGAAGCCAGTGTAGCAGATTGCATTATGTATGAATTAATATTGTTAAATGATTATGGGGTTGGGCGACCCCCTATGAAACCAACACACATGATTGGGAGCAACGCCGAAGGCACAACAACAAATGGTATGAGGTCAGACATGGATGAAATAATTATTTTACCGAATAATGTTGTTGAACAAGGATTTGAGGCCGATGAGAATACAGTTGTTGTTGCAACAGACATGTTCACTCCTCCAGGATTTGTGAAATTGAAATTAGATGTGAAAGGTACTCAAGATGTCTTCAAGCCCCAACAAATCAGTGACAGCTACTGCTTCATATCAAATACATATACAGAGGTATATACGCAAACATGTGCCGCAGGCTGGGAAACTAGCCTAGGACCAGCAGAACTTGACATGCATGGACCAGCTTTAAGGACCGTCTCCCCAATATATGATATGCCCATAGATAGCATCACTGCATTTCGCAGTAATTCCTGGCTACCCGTCAATCTTGAATATTTCAATCGCCCAAGACGTCATGGCTGGCCTAGTCAAGAAACATTGGACATTATGAAAGGTCAAGGCTGTTTGTTCGTTCCTACTGGACACCATTCGTGCAAGGAAGAACATCGCATGCTGCAGTG